>JAJOOR010087300.1:0-11767 GCA_036250505.1 Solanum acaule | reverse complement strand
TCATTGTATCTTTAAATATTGAATATATTTATATTCTATTTTAGATATATTATCTATTAATTGATCTAATTTGTCGTTATCAGTTTTTGTGATATTGAGTTGTTTATATTCCGGATATAATTTGTTTAATTTTCTTCTTATATTTCTTTTCATCCATAGCTCTGATACCATTTTTCAGATTTCAGTTACTGCTTTGCCTTTCTCCTTGCAAATTGGAAAGCCTTTTAGCAGCAAAGAATATGAACAATGTATCAAAAGTCTACAATAATGTACAAAAAGTTTACAACAATAACATACTCAATTTTACCCTTATCTTGAGAGATAAATAAGTTGTTTCTGACGATGTACTAAAGTCTAAATGATATAGTAAATCTTAAATTAAGTAGGACTTTGTACAAAAACCAAAAACAATCAAAAACTTAAAATATAATTGATGCTTCCAAATGGAACAAATACACATATTATAACATGCATTGAGATGAAACATTAGGAAAGTGCATTCTCGATTCCATGTTGTGGAGAAAAATCTAGGGCGAAATTGTTCTATAAAGCAAAATAATATAAGCTGATGTTTCCAACAATTCAGAGCATGAATAGGAAAACTCAGCTTGACATCAATGGTGGAATCTCCATGTAAACCCTTTGACACCAAACTCAACTTCTCTACTTTGCTGGATTTTTTCAATACCTGGACAACAAAATTTGATTATCAAATTCAAAGAATTCTAGATAAATTTGATCAATTTGTCAAGGCCCAGTAGGATGAAATCTCACTTAAAATGAAATAGATTTAGAGAGTTCCAGATGGAGAAACGCAAAAATCATCCCAAAACTAAAGAGTACAAAGATCTGAAATTAAAAGCGTAAAGAATAGGAAAAAGAGAAACCCACAAACCCTTGAAACCCGAAGCTTCCAAACACTGAAACTCTGAAACCCAATTTTGCTCTTCTGAGAGGTTTTGGTGGTTCGATGATGAAGATAGTGCAAGACACGTGTTGAATGGGAAAGAAAAAAGAAATAGATGCAATTATAGACCACAACTCTGCAGTACACTATAATATGCCTTTAGTACAACTATTTACTGCTGTGTTAGTCCTAGCCCTTGTTGGCTTATAAATAAGAGAATTATGGGGTTGTGGGGAAAGAAAGAAAGAAAGAAAAGGTGATTAGAAGTTAATGTTTAAGATTGAAATTGTTAATGTAGTTTTATGGTATTTGTAATTTGATGGGTCGAGGGGAAAATATTTGATGGTCATTATTAGACAATGATGTCGCTGGCACTTGATATTAATCCTTAGAAATTACATATTTTATATTATGTATAATATATAAAATAGATTTGCTGGAAGTTAAGGTCATGTCGTCTAGGAGGTTGTTTCCTATTAAATTTATTGGGCTTATAGTTCCGATTAAGAAGAATTATTGCGGTTTATCGCATATATTTTAATATTTTGGCATATTGAGATAGGTAATTAATTATTATACGTATTGTATTATATAAATATTACTAGATTTGTGTTAATTGATGAAATTGATATTTAACCCTAAGCTTGAATTTAAAAAATATGAGACTTGACAAATTAATTGACCTCAAGATTAGAAACTTGATTATAAATTTGTGCTCAGTAACTTAAGTTTATATTAGTTTGTTTAGTTTTACTAAATTTGAAATTTTATCCTTGTGGACCTAGATTCAATTTTTTGGGTGAGTTTTGAGGTCTAGGCTAGGAGTATAGTAATGGGTGTCTACGGATTTGGTTACTTACGAACAATGCATATTTGATAGATTGAGAACACTTTGAAGCCTTGCAAAAGGGAAATGCAATATCTTGAGGATTCGTGACATGTGTTCATCATTTCGGGTATGTTAAGACTTTCTAGATTTCATTGAAGGACGTTTTTCTAATTAAAGATTAAAAATAGAATAGACAATGGGTCAAGGCGAAAGATGGGGGTCTTGTACCAATGATGTGATGGGCATTGGTATGCGTATCGGTGTTATTAAAGAGAAAGTTTATTACTATAATATGATATACTGTAATTTGAGAATGCCAAAGCATATGGGCATTTGTTGATGTATATAGTGAGTTGTTGTGTTTTGTGTGGTTGTGTTTCTTATTTGAATCTGTATATTTGTGATAATTGAGGTAATTATGTCACAACGACATTTGATTTATTGAGATGCTTCATCATCCCCTTTTATTGATATAATATTGTGCACATGCATTGATTTGAGATTGAGTATGAGTAAATATCTAACACGTGGAGATCTTCGTGTTGAGAGTTGCGAATGAGTGTTGTTCTTGGTGGATTTTTTGGTGTAGATTTCGCTGTAATTAGGTTGGGTTTAAGGATTCAAAAGAGTTTGGAGGAAATCATTCGAGTTTAGACGAGGTAGGGCTGGAAAAAATGAAGAAAAGTTTGTTAGATTCGTCTGGAACGTGGCTGGAGCGGCGCACCTCTATTGCACCTTAGGACCTGGCGCCCTGGGCCTGAGAAGCTTGCGCTCTGCGCCTGCAGTGCATCCCAGACTAGTCTTAGTCCATGGAGGGCTGGCGCGGTGTGCCACTTCTGCGCTAGGGATGCCAGGTCCCTTTTCGCTTCCGTTCTTTGTTCCGTATTCGATCTTTCAAAACATGTCCTCACTCTCTTAGTGATTTTTACCATCCAACCTACATCCAGTCATCAAGAAATCTTATATATCAAGTCACGATCCTTGATTTCATAATTCAAATTCAAGGAAGAGTTAAGAGTAGAGTTCAAGAAAGTCTTTGAATTAAATTGTGAATCTTTCGAGATCAACTATCGATTTGATTAAAGTTTGAGAAAGTCCCTTTGAGTCTTTACGAGGAGTCTTCTACAATAAATTTTAAATTGTTTCAAGACTCGAGTAAGTGAATAAGTGAAGGAGGATAATGTATTCATGAGTCTATATTATCATTGAGATCCTTGAGTCAAGTCGTTAATGACCATAATTTTGCGTGAACTCCATAACTTGATTTTCTTTGAGAGGAGTAGTATCTTCAAGTTCTCAGTCTTGAGTATTGAGTTCCTAATCATTTTGGGATTATATTCCTAATCAAGGGACTACTACAATATGTTACCCATGAAGGTCCTTGAGTTGAGCAGTTCGTGCCCATCATTTCGCATGAACCATATAAGTCGAGTAGTCTTGAGATGAGAAGTATCATTGAGTTCTTGAGTTGAGTAGTTCATGCCCATAAATTTCGCATGAACCGTTCGATTCGAACATTCTTGAGATGAGTACTATCATTGACTCCTTCAGTTCTGGAGTTGTTGAGTTCCAAGTATTGAGTTCTATGCATGGTTATTGAAAACCTTGAAATGAGTCGTTCACGTCCATAATTCAGCATGAACCCTATTTTAAGAAGTCTTTATAAAAATTGTTTTAAAACTTTTTTTAAAGACTTGATCATTGAGTTGAGGAAGAGTTTAGTTGAGTTCATTTTCTTTAAAATGATATATGGGAACTAAGTATTCCCAAGAGTAAATGTTTTTATATTTAAAATGAAAGGAAACTGAGATTTCCAAAAGAGTTTAGAGCAGTTTGAGTACCATCTCTCTTAAGAGAAATAATTTTGAGTAATAATCTCAAAACACAGAAAGAGTTATGTTTTTAAACATATGAGCTAGTTATATTTTGGGAGAAGTATTGAGCACCGATATAAGGGTGAGTTCTAACAACGCACGGTCCCCATAAACTATGTAGCCAACGTGGGTAGAAAGGGTCATATTTTTTTAGATGATTCCTTATTGCTTTTTAGCATAGACTAGTGGATCCACTTAGTAGGTTCTATACCTTGGCAAAGTATAGGATAATTCTAGCAGCGTGGGCTAGACGTTGTATCATCACATAGCTCATAGTGATGGTTGTCGGTTAGAGAATCTCCCACAGAGTTACTTTATATTTTTATATACGAACAAAGTTATTATTGTTTTTTTACATACAACTGAGTTATTGTCTATTGGTTTAAAAGCTTTCCAGATATTGCATCTTTTATTATTTCTGAGTATCTTGAGTACCTTATTGTTTAGTTGAGCCCTATTTCTGTAATACCCCAAAAATTTCTAAGTTAAGACTCAAACTATTCTTCATTTACTTGTAGGGTCATATTGGGTGATTCTTAAATTGCTCATATGTGTAATGTTAAATTCTTTAGTATGAGAATGATTTTGGATATCAATTAAGGTCACTAGAAACTCCTAGAATAAATTAGAGTTGAAAGTTTCCTTATCGATTAAGTTTTGATATAAGATTCTCTATGAGTCAACTTTAAACAACAATATCTCTTAGAATATAAAGATTTACGTAGCCCATAACCAATCAAATTAAAGGTATTTGAATATACTTTCCAACGCCACGAATTTCACAACAATCATATCTTTGAGTAAAAAGTTACAACCATTTTAGTAACCTAATACAGTGTTGTTACGAATTAGCCGATGAGAAAACATTAAAAGGTGTCGTTTTTGTCTTTTTACTTCTAAGAAAACCGTAAACGAATTTTTTTACTAATTAAAGACTCAAAACAATTAGATTTTACATCTCTTAATCCATCATTCTCTTCTCTCTCAAACTCTAAGGAAAAACCCTAAGGAAAAATCAAAACATAGGATTTCCATTCAAGATTCTTTCCATTTTTTTCAAGATTCTTCTTCAGTAAGTTCTTTTCCAATAATTTAATTCTTTCCAACTCAAATTTCTTCATATTATTATGAGTTATTAATGAGAATCCTAATTCTTGGCCATAGAGTTTCAAGAAACTAATTCAAGAGATCTCAAGAAAGGTTTTCTTGATTTTTCTCCTTCAAGTTAGGGTTTCAAGGCTTCTAATAAAGTTCTTTGTAACACCCCGCTATTTGAAAGAACTGGAATTAGAAAGAAACCATTTTTGGAAAGATCAAATTTGGAAAGTTTGGCAAGTTTTCTAAGTATAGGTTTTGGGTCAACTTCAAATGAATATAACTCTTAGTACAGAATGAGTTAGGTGTGCTATAAGATGTTTAATTAAAGAGCATTGAATTATCTTTCCAACTCCATAGAGGTTGCTAAATTTTATGTTCCTATGAGGGAGATATGCCCGTTCAAAGTTGGGTTGTCTAGATAAGGAAAGTTAACCGAATTTTAAAAGGGTATTTTAGTATTTTTCATACCCAATCGGTTTAAATTCATTTTAAGTGACTTAAATAGGGTCTAAAATGAATTGGTTCCATTTACACAATTGCAAAATCAAGCTAGAGTTTTATAGAAAGAACTCAAGAGGAAAAAGGAGAAGAAAAGTTCTAGATTCATCGATTTCTTGAGGAATTGATTGCGGATTTCGCCAAGGATTCGATCCTACCAGGTATGCGAGTTCACATAGCGTTGGGTTCATTCACCCACGTGCCAAACATGTTTATATTAGTGTAATTTTCGTCCAAAAAGATTGAGGATTTGATGTTCTTGAGTTGTGTTCTTGAATTGCTTTCATTCTTGAACTTATATGGGATTGATGAGTTTCTTGAGATATTTTATCAACTTTAAGAGTTGTTTTGAGTTAGATTCTTGCGTACATGTGTTGGGTATCTGAATCTAAAGAGATATTGAGAAAAAGAATCAAATTTAATCGAATTAAGGTTAGAAAATGAGATGAAATTTGTTAGATTTGACTAGGGGAAAGCTGGCGCGGCGCACCCTAGATGCGCCAGGGAGGCTGGGGCGACTCACCAGCAGTGTGCCGGAAATGGCTCTCTAAACTTTGGGGTCAGTGCGGCGCGCCAACAGTACGCCCGTGTCGTCCGTCCTAACCCAATTTTCATCGTTTAGCCCGTTTGGGTCTTTCTAAAGTGTTCTAACACTTCCTATCGATTGTAACTACTCTAAATGACTTCTAAACATCTAGAAATCATCCACAAATATGAATCTTAACCTCGAATCCATAAATTCAAATTCAAGGAAAGTTAAGAGCCAAGTCTAGAAAGTTCCATATGTCTTTTCAAGAAGTCTTTTGCAAATGCTTTAAACTTGTTTTAAGACTTGAATTTCGAGTTGAGTAAAGAGTAACAAATGAAGTTAGTTTTCTTCAAAAGAGTATATGGGCACTATGTATTGCCAAAGAGTAAATGTTTCACATTTAAACAAGAAAGGAAACACCGATTTCCAACAAGAGCCTTTGAGCTAGTTTTTAAGTAAAGAGTAAATGTTTCATAATTAAGCAAGAGAGGAAACACTAATTTCCTAGAGAGCCTTTAGGCTAGTTTTTGAGTAATTATCTCAAACCACACAAAGTGTTATGTTTGTAACATATGAGCTAGTTATATTTTGGGAGTAGTATTGAGCACCGATATGAGGGAGAGTTCAGACAACTCACAGCGTCCATAAACCATGTAGCCAACGTGGGTGGAAAGGGCCATACTATTTAGATGATTCTTTAGTGCTTTTTAGCTTAGACTAGTGGATCCACTTAGTAGTTAGGTTCTATACCCCCGACAAGGTATAGGACGGCCCTAGCAGTGTGAGGCAAACGTTGTATCATCATATAACTCATAAGTGATGGTTGTCGGTTAGAGAAACTCCCACAATTATATTTTGTATTTTTAAATACACAGTGATTACTTTAATTTTTATATACAGATAAAGTTTATATTGTATCTTTGCATACAAAATGAGTTACTATTGTATTTCTGAATACACAGAGTTGTTATACATGTTTTAAAAGCTTTTCTTTATATTGCATTCATATTATTGCTTTATATTGAATTGAGTTAAGTTGAGTTGAGTTGAGCCCAGTTATGTTCTTTCAGTCCCTTTTAAGCTTATGTCTTGTTTTATAATTCCCCTCACATGCTCGTACATTCAATGTACTGATGCCAGTTGGCCTGCATCTTTTTATGATGCAGATATAGGTAACAAGGATCAACATCCAGTGCATCGTTGATTCAGTTGAGCTTCAGAGTTGTTGGTGAGTCTCCTTTCTTCCAGAGGATTCCCTTTCTTATTACTTTATCATTATAGTTCATTAGGATGTCGAGGGTCTTGTCCTGATGTCCATCTCAGGTATTAGAGACTTTATAGACAATTATTTGATATTAGTTCTTGAGTTTTCCATTCATGATTTGATGTTTGAAACTTGAGTGCCATTTTGGCTAGTGAATGTTCATTATACTTTATAAGTTATTTATTGAGATTTATGTTTAGTTTTTAAAGTATTTGTATCATGAGTAAGTCTTCCGCTAAGAATTAAGCCAGGCTAGTGATTCATTTGGGGCAAACAATGGTTCTCGAGTGGCAGCCCCGCCCAGGGCGTAGGCTCGGGGCGTGACAAACTTGGTATCAGAGTAGAGAGTTCAAGTGTCCTAGAGAGTCTATGAAGTTGTGTCTGTAGAGTCCTAGTTATCGGTGTGAAGCACACCACATCTATAATTAGGAGGTTGCAATTCTTAGAAACTATCTCACTTCTTTCATACTCTTTTGTGCGATAGTGTAAATCTCTAAAAAAATTCTTGTCATTCGTGCTTACGCATGTCTTTCAGATCATGTCTCCACGAAGAGCTGTCAGAGGTCGTCCCACTAGGAGAAATGTTAAACCACAGGATCAAGGGGTACCTAATGATTCAGAAGTGCAACCCCAAGGAGAGGTCACCAATGTTGAGTTCCGTGAAGCTATCTGGATGTTGAGTCAAGCTGTGACCAATCAAGTTGGACATAAAGAGAATCGACAGAAAGTGGTTGATACTTCAAGAATCTGTGAGTTCTTAAGGATGAATCCTCCAAGCTTTACTGGTTCAAGTGTTACCGAGGATCCAGAAAACTTTGTTGAAGAGCTTCAGACGATTTTTGAGATTATGAATGTTGTCGATGTTGAAAGGGTGGAACGAGCTGCATACCAAATAAAGGGTGTCGCTAGAATCTGGTTTGATCAATGAAGGAAGAATCGAGTTGAGGGTGCACCACTTGTGTGTTAGGCTTTGTTTGAGGAGGCTTTCTTGGGGCGTTTCTTTTACGACGAACTGAGAGAAGAAAAAGTATGAGAGTTCCTCACTCTTAAGCAAGATTCTTTGAGTGTTCTTGAGTACAATATGAAGTTCACACAACTTTCCCGCTATGCTCTGGAGATGGTTGCTGACATAAGAAGCAGGATGAGTTTGTTTGTTGTCAGGTTCTCTCATCTGTCTAGTAGGGAAGGCAGAGCAGCTACGCTGATAAAATATATGGACATATTCAAGTTGATGATCCATGTACAATAGTTTGAGGAAGAGAAGCTGAAAGATAGGGAGGAGTTTCGAAATAAGAGAACTAAGACAAAGAATGAGTCGGGGCAATAAAAGAGTATTGCCAACCAATCATCTTTCTAACAGAAACAAAAGGGACATGCTCTACCATCTGCTAGGGCACCTGCACCAAGGAACAAATGTGAGTACAATAGTCAAAATTCACAGAATTTTAGAGCTAGATCTGCGCATTCTCAAGGTAGTATGGCATAAGGGGGTACTAAGATTCCTGCATGCGCTAAGTGTGGTAGGAGCCACTGAAGGGTGTGTCATGATGGCTTCACCGGTTGCTTCAAGTGTGGTCAGAATGGTCATTTTATGAGAGAGTATCATAAGAATAGGCAGGGTAATGGTAATGGGGGAAATAGAGCTCAGTCTTCTTCAGTTTCTACTGCATCTAGAGGAGCTACTTCAGGGGAAGGGGGAGGAGGAAACCATCTATATGATATCACTAATCGCTAAGAGCAAGAGGATTCGTCAGATGTTGTCACTGGTATGATCCAAGTCTTTAACTTTGATGTTTATGCTTTGCTAGATCCAGGAGCGAGTCTATCTTTCGTGACTCCTTATGTTGCAATGAATTTTGATGTTCTTCCTGAGAAAATTATTGAGCCCTTCAGTGTTTCTACACCTGTTGGTGATTCTATTCTAGCAAAGAGAGTCTATTGTGATTGCACCATTTCCGTCAATCACAAGAGCACCATGGCCGACTTAGTTGAGTTAGACATGGTAGATTTTGATGTCATTTTGGTATGGACTGGCTTCATGTCTGTTATGCCTCAGTTGATTTTAGAACTCGAGTTGTTAAGTTCCAGTTTCCTAATGAGCCCGTTATAAAGTGGAAGAGTAGTTCAGCAGTGCCTAAGGGTCATTTTATTTCGTACCTTAAGGCAAGAATGTTAGTTTCCAAAGGGTTTGTCTATCACTTAGTCCAAGTTAATATCTTTAGTGTTGAGATACCTCATATTCAGTCAGTTCCAGTAGTAAAAGAGTTTCCAGAAGTCTTTCTGGATGATCTTCTCGGAGTCCCTCCTGAGAGAGAAATAGACTTCGGTATAGATATTCTTCTCGATACCCACCCTATATCTATTCCGCCATATAACATGGCACCATCAGAGTTGAAAGAGTTAAAAGAGTACTTGAAAGATCTCCTAGAGAAAGGTTTTATTCAACCAAGTGTCTCACCTTGAGGTGCTCCAGTCCTATTTGTGAGAAAGAAGGATGGTTCTCTTAGAATATGTATAGATTACTATCAGTTGAACAAGGTTACTATCAAGAATAAGTATCATCTTTCGATAATTGATGACCTCTTCGATCAGCTTCAGGGTTCCACTTGTTTCTCTAAGATAGACCTCAAATCTGGCTACCATCATTTAAGAGTAAGGGAATGTGATATTCCAAAGATAACTTTCAGGAACCGTTATGGTCATTATGAGTTTGTGGTCATGTCGTTTGCTTTAACCAATGCAACTGCAACGTTCATGGACCTGATGAACAGAGTATTCAAACCTTATTTATATATGTTTGTTTCGTGTTAATTGATGACATCCTAATCTATTCGAGGAATGAAGAAGATCATGTTAGTCATCTCAGAATAGTTCTCGAAACCCTAAAGGATAGAGAGTTGTATGCCAAGTTCTCTAAGTGTGAGTTTTGGATTGAGTCTGTGGCATTCTTAGGACACATTGTTTCTGGTGATGGAATTAGAGTTGACAATCAAAAAATAAAGGCAGTACAAAATTGGCCTAGACCTACATCCCTAATGGATATTAGGAGTTTCTTGGGATTGGCTAGCTATTGTAGAAGGTTCGTAGAGGGGTTCTCATCTATTTCTTTCCCTTTAACTAAGTTAACTCATAAAACACTGAAGTTTCAATGGTCTGAAGCTTGTGAGAAAAGTTTTCAGAAATTGAAAACTAGGTTGACTATTGCCCCAGTATTGACCTAACCAGAGGGTACACAAGGCTTTGTTGTAGATTGTGAAGCGTCCAGAGTTGGTTTGGGTTGTGTGTAAATGCAAAATGGTAATGTTATAGCTTATGCCTCCAGACAGCTGAAAGTTCACGAGAAGAATTATCCAACCCATGACCTAGAGTTAGCTGTCGTAGTTTTTGCTTTGAAAATATGGTGTCATTATCTTTATGGTGTTCATGTGGATGTGTTCACCGATCACAAGAATCTTCAGTATGTGTTTAATGAGAAAGAGCTTAATCTCAGATAGAGGAGGTGGTTAGAGTTACTCAAGGATTATCACATGAGTATTTTATATCAATCAAGTTAGGTTAATGTTGTTGTTGATGCTTTGAGTAGGTTGTCTATGGGTAGTACCGCCCATGTTAAAGAAGAGAAGAGAGAGTTAGCAAAAGATGTGCACAGACTTGCACGATTGAGAGTTCGTTTAATGGATTCCAATGAATGAGGAATAGTGGTGATGAATGGGGTTGAATCATCATTAGTGTTAGAAATGAAATAGAAAAAAGACCAACATCCTATTTTGCTTGAATTGAAGGAAAATGTTCATAAGCAAAAAATAATGGCTTTTGAACAAGGGAGGGCGATGGTGTATTGAGGTATCAAGGTAGGTTGTGTGTACCAAGGGTGGATGAACTCCAATAGAGAATCATGGAGGAAGCTCATAGCTCCAGATATTCTATCCATCCGGATTCCACAAAGATTCATGACTTAAGAAGTATATTGGTGGAATAGTATGAAGAAGGGTATTGCTAAGTTCGTTGCTAAATGCTCAAATTTTCAACAAGTTAAAGTAGAGCACCAAAGGCCTGGAGGTATGGCTCAGAATATAGAATTTCCGGAATGGAAGTAGGAGATGATCAATATAGATTTAATTACTGGGTTGCCACGGTCTCGAAGGCAACATGATTCTATTTGGGTGATTGTTGATAGAATGAAAAAATCATCCCACTTTTTACCGGTAAAGACTACCCATTCAACAGAAGATTATGCCAAGTTATATATTCAAGAGGTAGTAAGACTTCATGGAGTTCTAGTGTCCTTTATTTCAGATAGAGGTGCACAATTTACTGCACAATTTTGGAAGTCATTCCAGAAAGGTTTGGGTTCAAAGGTGAACTTGAGTACTACTTTTCATCCTCAGACAGATGGTCAAGCAGAGCGCACTATTCAGAATTTAGAAGATATGTTGAGGGCAAGTGTGACTACTTTCAAGGGTAATTGGGATGATCACCTACTTCTCATTGAGTTTGCTTATAACAATAGTTATCACTCTAGCATCCAAATGGCTCCCTATGAAGCTCTTTATGGGAGAAGATGTATGTCACGACCCAAGCCTAGGGCCTAGACGTGACATGGCGAATGAGGAACCCGAAGGAACCCCAAAAAAGCCTCTCAAACTTGTCATCACACTTCATCGGTCGCAGAAATACATTCAACATTAATTAACGGGAAATAGGGACTAAGGGCAAACCATTTCAAAATGACATCATAGAACAAGAGTCAAGCTCATTTACAAAATAC
>JAJOOR010087292.1:0-10748 GCA_036250505.1 Solanum acaule | reverse complement strand
CGGCTAGCAATAGCTCAAAGCCGACACAAATCATATGCAGATGTTAGAAGAAGAGGATTAGAGTTTTCTATAGGAGATTGGGTGTTCTTGAAAGTATCACCAATGAAAGGGGTAATGAGATTTGGTAAAAAGGGAAAGTTGAGTCCACGCTACATAGGGCCATTTAAAATTATTCGAAGAGTTGGCCAAGTTGCATATGAGTTAGAGCTACCTCAGGAGCTTTCAGCAGTTCATCCGGTGTTTCATGTCTCAATGCTTCGGAAGTGCGTAGGTGACCCATCCTATATCACTCCTATTGAAGATGTACAAGTTACAGGGGATCTCACCTATGAAGAAGTACCTATTGCTATTCTGGATCGTCAGGTTAAAAAGCTAAGGAATAAACAAATGGCTTCAGTAAAGGTGCTTTGGAGGAACCAATAAGTAGAAGAAGTAACGTGGGAAGCTGAGGAAGCGATGAAATCCAAGTACCCTTATTTATTTGAACCTAAAGGGGAAGTCCAGGATTCTGAATGGGGGCATTAATAGGTACGCATGAAAGGGTATTTATTATGTGGTTAATAGTTGATTTAAACTAAGGTTTGAACTTATTTAAGCTATCCGATTATGTTAGCATTCGAGGACGAATGTTGCTAACGGGGGAAGGATGTAACACCCCAAATTTTATGTGTACAAGTCCTACACATATGGAACTTAAGTTAGCTTGGTGGTATAAGTAATGAACTTGATTTCCTAGATGAATGGTGACAATAAAGAAGCTATAAGGGTAACTCCCGTACATTGCAATGTTGCACGATCGAGTGAACGTCAAATTTTAGAAGTATTTAAATTCTTGATCGAAGGGCTATATGTAAGTCTAAAAGTTAAGGTGATCAAGTGTATATAAGTTTTGAGTTAAACTAAGGAGATTACGCTCGAAAAACGAATAAAAGAATTGAGGTGCTTGTTGGACTTTATAAAGCTAGTAGCTGTCACCTCCTTGCTTAGCTCAAATGGGCTAGGTAGATGAGGAAGATTAGTTCATGCATTAGTGGGCTCACTTGAGGCCCAAATTAAATAAAAAAGGAAAAGGGAATGGAGATGAGGCCTCACACCAATCTGTCCAAATCCAACTACTTGAGCCCAATAAATACTAAAGCCCAAATTAAGGGTATAATTCTGGCCCATGGCTTAATATTAGAAATGGGAAAGATTGCAGCCAAGATGAGTACATAAAGGGCCCATTTTCTGTATATATAATTCCAAGCAGGTGCATCACATACTTGGACCAATTTGATAAATTAGTGGCTGATATTAAAACTTAAGAGATGGGGAAAAATAAGACCTTTATAATCCCCAAGTTGCTGGCCATTTCCTCACTTTTAAGAATAGATAAAAAAAAAATTAGATTTCTCTCTTTGCTTCTCCTCTCTCTTTCAAAGCATAGCAGCAACCACAAGTTCCTAGGGTTCTTGGATAAACCCAAACCCTTGCAAGGTAAGATAAGTGAAATTACTAATGAATTTAGCCTAGTTCTCTCATGGAATGCTAGATAAACTTGTTATTAGTTAAGAACAAGTAGAGGACTGAATCTGTCAAAAGTTTAATTGTTCACTTTCCTTTGTTATTGAGAGGATTTCTCTTTTTCTTTGGCCTATGTGAAGGAAAGCTCAAGTTATTGAAGAGTTAAAGTTAAAAGAAAACGAGTTATAAGAATTAAGGTAAAGTGACTGCCCTATCTTTGTATTCCTTAAACACGAGTCTAGGTATGATATTTTAAGTATACTGTTGATAAGAACTCTTGGGATGATGATGGGAATGTAACACCCTGTATTCTACGTGTATTTGTTCTATTTATATGACACTTATAAATTTTCTTATGGTATTGTTATGGACTCGGTTTCCTATGCAACTAGTGACAATAGAATAGGTTTAAAGTGAACTGTCCGTAGATTTTAATGTGACCCGATTAAGTTGAAATTGATGGAAGTAGTTAAACTTGAGATCATAAGGTGGTATTTGAGTCTAAAGTTTAAAGTGACATAGTGTATATAAGTTTTAAGTTAAGTAAAGCTATTAAAGTCTAGAAATGGAATAAAATATTGAGGTGCTTGCTTGACTACACTTAAGCTAGTATGTGACAAGTAGGTGCATCACCTACTTTGACTTGTTGACCAGTCCAAGGGACTAAGTAGGTGCTTCACCTACTAAGACTTTTTTGACCATCTTATTGGGCCAAGTACACTACCACCTACTTGCATTAATCTGGCCCAAGTTCAATAGAAGAATAAGGGGAAAATGGACAACAAAGGCCCAATATGCGTCCAAAAAGGCCCAAGTGAAAAGTCCAAGTAGGTGGATCACCTACTTGATAATTTATGGCCCAAAATGAGTGAGAAAGTCGGCCAAAACAGGTCCCTTTTAAAGGTATTGATATCAGCTTTTTCCAACCATTTTTACTTTGACAAAAAAAATCTGATTTCTAGAGCTTTCTCTCTTCTCTCACTTAGATTCATACATCAGCCATTAAATACCATTAGGGTTCTTGAATATTAGGGAGTTCAAGCTATTGGAAGGTATAAGTTAAGACAAGTTGAGGAGCACAACCTTTACCTTGAAGAATCCAAGTCTTAGCAAGTGGTAGTTCTGTCCAGCAAGGTAAGCTACTGCAATTTTCTCCCTCTTGTTCTTGAGTTAATTAGGACATTTGGTATCATGTAAGTGGGTTATAAATGTTCCTTCTACATGGTGTATTATTGCGGAGGATGTTCTGGTGGTTAGTGCATGTTGGGACAGCTATGGAGAGGAGTCCCCTTCAAATTTAGTTATGAGCTTGTTTGAGCACTTCAAAAGTAATATTAGCTCTTCAAGTGCTGGTGATCAGAAACCATGATTCATATTGCTTCTATTACATTATTATGTTTAAGGATTTTTTTATGTATGTATAATAAGGGATGTGACTGGATGTGCGGGGAAGTTCTGGAGACGTTAAAGGACTTAAATATTGCTTCTCGTTTTGGGGAGGACCTGATACGAAGGTTATACAATATATAAACGTATTTTATATATTGTTTGTATAAATTACATGCTTACTGCTTGGTTACTATTTTGGTGAGATCAAGTAGCTCAAATTGATTGATTCGCTACTAATACTAGTCTTGCAACTTATTTTATTGTAGATTAGTGATCTGAAGAGAAGGAGCTTAAGTAATACTTTTTGAATTGTATAGCAAGGTATGTAAGGCTATTTGTTTTTCTATTTCTTTGGCATGAATCCAACACTTGTATTACAAAGTAAGCTTTCTAAGTGCCCTTGGTAGTGATTGATCCATAGTTGCAGTTCCTACTCCCTAGAGCATTAAAGTGAGTACTCTAATATGAGTTTATTACTAAATGTACGTGCTTACTTACTCTACCAAGTATTAGCATGCACGTAACCTAGATTACACATGGTACATATGTTTATATGTTGGATATACAATCTGCCCATATCTTGCCAACTTGCTTCAATTGTCTATTCCATAACATATGTCATCTTTTCACATGTTCATATGTTCCCTTTATTGGTTATTACTCCCATTGTGTTAGACTATAATGTTACCTCACAAGATCCCTACTTGCTCTATTATACATTTTATATGTACTTACTTGGAATATGTATCCGTCCTTAAGTTAAATCTGCCCACGTTCTCCCTTGGTTCCACGTTCATGTATACCTTGTATTTGATATTAGTTAGTGACTATTTGGCTATCATATAGAGTTCAAATCTCTTGGCTGAATGTTAAATGTCTTCACTTGATATGTGCTTCAATTTGAGATGTCAAAATGCTTACTGAGTCATATAAGCTCCTAAGTATTACGTTAGTGTCACATTTGCTTCCCATGTCATTATTATTATTGTAAGTCCATATTCATGTCTTTTGCTACTGGTCCATAGTTCCAAATCTCAACAATGATTATAACCACCAAAACATCAATTTGAAAAGAGTTATCATCATCAAAAGAACAATCTCAAAAGTGTTGTGAACATCAAAACAACAATCTCAAGGATTAAAGAATCTAGGTCTGTAATCTATATAATTATGGGTGGCAGCCCAAGGGAAAATGTGCACTTTCTTTTGGCTTGTTAATACTTTCTACTTTCATGAAAACATGTTATCCACTATGGCAGCACCTTTAAATGTTCATAGATAGAGCATGATTACAGGTTGGTCCTCCCGAGCCTTCTCGGCAACGGGTGCCGGTCCGCCTTAATAATTTTGGGTGTGACAAAAGTGGTATCAGAGCAGGTCATCCTAGGGAGTCTACAAAGCTTTGTCAATATAGATTCTTGCTTATGGATGTGTTGTGCACCACATTTATAAACAGGAAGGTAGGAGACATGTAGGAATTGTTTCTTTTCTTAGATCGTGCGATAGAACCAATGTTGTAGGAAAATCGTATCTAAATTCTGAATTGCTTTATTATAGAAAAGATGCCGGTTACGAGGAGTAAAAGTACAGGCAAGCGAGTAGATGTGGCTACCCAAGAAGGGACCAGCCAACCACTGTCACGCCTCAAATGCAATTAAGACGGACATGCACTATACCCTAAAGGATCGAGAGAACCAACATGTAACCCAAGCTTACTATGCATGTAACTATGACAATATTGTGACAAGTTCACATAGGATGCAACGATAAGAAATGACATAAGTAGACCAAAAACTTATATACAAGACTTGGTCGGTGAGGCCACAACTTGTTGAGACGCAACTCAAACATATACATAAGTCTACAAAGCCTCTAAAAGATAGAAATCCTTAGAGTAGGTCGGGACAGACCCCGCCTTACCGTTAACTACGATACAAAACCAAAATGAATCTACCAAGGACTCAGTAAAGCTCTAAAGCAACCTGGAGCTCACCAAAAGTAGCTGAGTATCGTATGCTCCTATTGAGAAGGTCTACTAGCAGGACTACCTGTGCCTGCAGCATGAAATGCAGCGTCCCCCGCGAAGGACATCAGTACGAAAAAATGTACTGAATATGTAAGGTAATAATATATATAAAATAAGAGTTCCAATGAAACCAAGTATCAATATATGTGTGCATAAATCAAAACAGAAGACCACCTCTGTTAACTCTTGTGGGATCATGTATGTTCCATTCTTGTCTTTACCTTTCTGTGTGTTATGATCTTTATAGTGCATGTGATACGAATGACCAGCTGACCAGTGGTAGAAGAGGATGACCCATGCTAGGCATTTTAACCCCTGGGATGCGATCCTCATAATTACACAAATTGGGATCGGCCCATGATTGGCTTTCGCCCCTGAGCTGCCACCCTTCTATACCAATTGGGATCAGCCCATGCTAGGCTTTCGGCCCAAAGCTGCCAACCTTAATTATACAGATTGCTTTACTTAAATTCTTTAATCTTTGAAATTGCTGTTTTGGTGGTCATAATCATTTTTTATATTCGGAACTATGGACCAGTAGTAGAAGACATGAAAAATAATACTTCAAGGCAGTAACAATGACATAAGGAGCTATGGAACGGTAATGCATTACTTGTGAGACACAATTGACTTCAACTGACTATAGAGTACTGAACGTATAATTAAGTAATTCTATACACTTAGGAAAGGGGGAAATATTGTTAGCTATTTGGATATCGTACTCTGCCACTATGTTTCCTTTACTAGGAATAGAACTTAGGTTATTCACTTATCAATTAATTGCAAGTATCAGATTTCATGCCAAGAAATATGGAATCGAATAGCCCTACATACCTTATTTTCTGACTAATACAATTGTCACGATTTAGCCTCCCTTCTTGGGTGCTAATCTACAATATAAGTCATGATTAAGCTGATGTTAGCAGCTAATCACATTAAGGCTAAAAAAAACAGTAGCTAAACACTTGACGGAAAATTGGCCCATACAACCCTTACACAAATGGTGACCCACCTCACCCTTCTTCTATACATTAATACAACTTCATACATCCTTTGCCAAGATACTCAAATTGTCCCCAACAACAATATACATAAGGCAGCCACTATCAATCCCTAAATATCTTTCAGCATAATAGGAAAATATTGACTCAAGGATTTATCACCATCCATTAGTTCTTGATAAATATATACAAAATTCTCCACCCCAAACTTGTATTTAAAAAGAGGCAAGAATGGGCAGTAGTCTTACCTTAGTTTCTGGAAATTTATCCTCTAAATTTGTACTTCAAGAACTGAAACTCTCCTTCAAACTTTTACTTGAAAAGGGGGACAATACTCCAGAACCCAAGGTGTTTTAGGGCTGCTGATTGAAGCCAAGAGAGACCAAGAGAGAAACTTAAGAAATCTGAAAATTTTGCAAGTGAAAAATAGAGCAAAAGATCTGATCTTTATCCCTTTAAAAGGAAGGTGTAATGGCCGACTTTCTTGGCCAATTTTTGGCCATATATTGTCAAGTAGGTGACCCACCTACTTGGCCTTTTAACTTGGGACTTTTTGGACTTAAGACTATTGGGCCTTGGCTGTCCATTTTCCCTTATTCTTTTACTCAACTTGGGCCAGATTAATGCAAGTAGGTGGTAGTGCACTTGGCCCAATTACATGGTCAAAAAACAAAAAAAAAGAGTCTTAGTAGGTGATGCACCTACTTGGTCCTTTGGACTGGTCAATAAGTCAAAGTAGGTGATGCACCTACTAGCTTAGTTAAGTCAAGAATAGTAATGGGTACTTCTTCATAAGTGAGATCTCCCGTAACCTGTACATCTTCAGTAGGAGTAATACGAGATGGGTCACCTATGAATTTTTGAAGCATCGAGACATGAAACACTGGATGAACTGATGAAAGCTCTTGTGGTAGCTCTAACTCATAGGCTACTTGGCCAACTCTTTGAATAATCTTATATGGCACTATATAGCGGGGACTCAACTTCCCTTTTTTACCAAACCTCATTACCCCTTTCATTGGAGACACTTTCAAGAACACCCAATCCCCTATGGAAAACTCTAGTCCTCTTCTTCTAACATCCGCATATGATTTGTATTCTAGTCCCTTATGGAAAACTCTAGTACTCTAGTCCTCTTCTTCTAACATCCGCATATTAAAAGATTACGACATTGACAAGAAGCTAACAAGAAGCTAACCAATCCATACCCATTATAACATTAAAATCCACCATTTCTAGCTCAATAAGGTCAGCCAATGTATCACGATCACATACAGTTACAATGCAATTACGATAAACCCTTTTAGCTATAATAAAACTCACCAATCGGTGTAGACACTTCAAATGGCTTCACTAATAATTCTGGTGTTCTTTTCAGTAATCAATGGAGTAACATATGATAGTGTAGACCCCGGATCAATTAATATATATACAATATGCGAAAATATGGACAATGTACCTGTAACCACATCCGGCTAGGCTTCCAAATTTTGTCAATCCTCAAGAGTATATGTGCAATTCTGAACTCCACTAGAACTAGCTGCTCCTCTACCACGACCAGCAGGCATCTGTCCTCTACCTAAAGAAGGTGCTGATGATGAGGATGCAACAACTGATCTAGTAGGTTGTGCCACACCACCCACACCCCTATGAGGGCAATTTCTCATCATATGATCTGGTGTGCCACACCAAAAACAAACATTTGTCCCAAACCGGCATGCACCTAAATGATTTCTTCCACATTATTTACAAGACTGTCGAGGAGGTCTTGATTGGCTCATACTTCCCTGCTCTTGGTACCCCGCTGTTCGTAAACCTTGGCTTTCACCTCTTTGCCCAAACTGATTTCCCCTAGACTCCTGAAACAGAGATGGGGCACTAACTGTAGAGTAGGAAGATGATGGCCTAGGCGGTCTGTTAAAGAATCGAGGCCTAAACTCACCTTGGGATGGTGTAAACTGCCCCATGGATCTGGCCCTCTTAGAATGCCCTGTTTCTGACTCTTGTGTCCTTCTTCTTTGCCTTTGATCCTCCAACTTTTGCGCAAAAGATTGCATCCTTGCTATATCCATGTCTTTATTCAACGAAGCAATGGTACAATCTCTAAGCAGATATGAATCTAATCTATCCACATATCGATGAATTCTATCCCCCCATAGCAGGTACTACCTTAGGAGCATACCTGGCCAAGGAATTAAATTTGAGACTGTACTCTCTGACGTTCATACTTCCTTGGTGGAGATTTAAGAACTGATCCGCACAGGCCTCTCGGATCTCCAATGGCAGGTAATGGTCAAGGAATGCCTTTTTGAACTCTTTCCATGTAGCTGAAGGTTTATCTGTTCCCCTGAATTGCTTCCAAGCTACATACCACAATATAGCCACACCCTTTAATCTATATGTTGCTAGCTCGAGTGCTTGTTTACCACTTACATGTATAACATCGAAAGTGTATTAGATCTGATCTATAAAGTCTTGTGGACCTTCATTAGGATCTGACCCGGTGAATGATGGAGGGTCGAAATTAAGGAAATCACGTATCCGCGTGCCAGCTGCTCTATCTACACCACTAGTACCTGCAATTGGACCTTCTTGCCTTTGGCCTTGGCCAACAACTATACGAGTCAATAATTGGACTACATTCCTCAAATCTTGCTTGGTAGCATTAATAGGGGGTTCTTGAGGTGCAACTTCCCTCCTTAGATCTTCTGGATATGGAGGGGTTGGGGAAGTCTGTGATAGAGACTCATCTTGAGCCTCACCTTGAACAGCTTGACTAGGTGGTGGTTGGCTCGTCCCTTCTTGGGCAGCCAAATCCACTCGCTTACCTGTACTTTTACTTCTTCTCGTAATCGGCATCTTCACTATGATAAAACAATTTAGAAGTTAGGTATGATTCTCTTACAACCTTGGTTCTATCGCACGATCTAAGAAATGAAAGAAAAGAGACAACTCCTACATGTTCCATAGCCTCCTGTTTATAAATGTGGTGCACAACACATCCATAAGCAAGACTCTACATAGACACGGCTTTGTAGACTCCCTAGGAGGACCTGCTCTGATACCACTTTTGACACGCCTCAAATCCAATTAAGACGGACAGGCACTCGATACCCTAAAGGCCCGAGAGAACCAACATGTAATATGTGCTTACTTTGCATGTAACTATGGCAATCTTGTGACAAGTTCACATAGGATGCAACGATACGAAATGACATAAGTAGACCAAAAACTTATATACAAGACTTGGCCGTTTGAGGCCACAACTTGTTGAGACGCAACTGAACCATATACATAAGTCTACAAAGCCTCCAAAAGATAGAAATCCTTAGAGTAGGTTGGGATAGACCCCGCCTTACCCTTAACTACGATACAATACCAAAATGAATCTACCAAGGACTCATTAAAGCTCCGAAGCAACCTGGAGCTCACCAAAAGTAGCTGAGTGTCGTATGCTCCTATTGAGGAGGTCTACTAGCTGGAGTACCTGTGCCTAAAGCATGAAATGCAACGTCCCCCGCTAGGGACGTCAGTACGAAAAAATGTACTGAATATGTAAGGTAATAACATATATAAAATAAGAGTTCAAATGAAACCAAGTATTAATATATGTGTGCATAAATCAGAACAGAAGACCACCTCTATTAACTCTTGTGGGATCATGTATGTTACATTCTTGTCTTTACCTTTCTGTGTGTTATGATCTTTATAAGGCATGTGATACGAATGACCAGCTGATCAGTGGTAGAAGAGGATGACCCATGCTAGGCATTTTAACCCCTGGGATGCGGTCCTCATAATTACACAAAGTGGGATCGGCCTATGCTAGGCTTTCGCCCCTGAGGTACCACCCTTCTATACCAATTGGGATCGGCCCATGCTAGGCTTTCGTCCCTGAGCTGCCACCCTTAATTATACAGATTGCTTTACTTAAATTCTTTAATCTTTGAGATTGTCGTTTTGGTGGTCATAATCATTTTTTATATTTGGAACTATGGACCAATAGTAGAAGACATGAAAAATAATACTTCAAGGCAGTAACAATGACATAAGGAGAGCTATGTAACATTAATGCATTACTTATGAGACACAATTGACTTCAACTGACTATAGAGTACTGAACGTATAATTAAGTAATTCTATACACTTAGGAGAGGGGGAAATATTGTTAGCAATTTGGATATCGTACGCTGCCACTATGTTTCCTTTACTAGGAATAGAACTTAGGAAATTCACTTATTGATATTAATCGCAAGTTTCAGATTTCATGCCAAGGAATTGGCTCTTCAAGTATTTTAATGACTCATGATCGGTCTTGACCACGAATTCTCGAGGCCACAAGTAGTGCTGCCATGTAGCTAACGCCCTTACCAAGGCATATAGCTCCTTATCATAAGCTGAGTAGTTCAATGTTGCTCCACTTAGCTTTTCACTAAAGTAGGCAATTGGCTTGGAGTCTTGCATCAAAACTGCACCTATCCCCTTACCAGAGGCATCACACTCAACTTCAAAAGACTTAGAAAAATCAGGCAATTGTAAAAGAGGAGCAGAACATAATTTATCCTTCAGCAAGTTAAATGCATTATCTTGTTCCTTTCCCCATGTAAAAACCTTATCTTTTTTAATAACTTCAGTTAAAGGAGCAGCAATGGTGCTAAAGTCTCGCACAAACCTCCTATAAAAACTAGTAAGTCCATGAATCCTAACTTCAGTTACACTATTAGGTTTAGGCCATTCTTTTATTGCCTTGATTTTCTCATCATCTACTTCAACTCCCTTAGAACTGACCACAAAACCTAAGAAAACCACACGATCCACACAGAAAGTAC
>JAJOOR010087282.1:0-11090 GCA_036250505.1 Solanum acaule | reverse complement strand
TTTAAAGTTGACCCTTACAACTCACTAGTTCAAATGACTAGTTTCCGGACGTCACTGTCATTTCTCATCATTTCATCAAGTTCTCAACTCCAAACTCACATGTGAGGCTCTAGTTTCACTAGTTCGTTTTTAGGGTCGTTACAATATCGATGCCTTGTGTGATTAGCTAACTTTAAACCATGCATAAATAAACCTAGAATTTACCCTGTTAGTCTGATTGATTTAGAAAGGTGTGCTCTTGATATGATCTTAGGCAACTTTAAAGAGTTTGAGCCCAATTTGACATATACCTCTTTTGTGGCCTACTCGTGAGCGTGTGAAACTCTTTTGAACACCCCTTGAGCCTTACCCTTATTTGGAAGAAACTTGATGAACCCTAGACCTTGCTTGACCCACTACCTATAATCCTCTTGATTTGTGGTTTAGTGAATAGCCAATTTAGGCCAAACGCCTAAGTTGGGGGTGTGGTGAAAAAGAAAAGGAGAAGTCAAGAAGTGCAAGAAAAAGTATCTATAACCCATGGTATTGCAAAACAAAATGGAAACCTTAAAAAAAATTATAATATTTGTGGAATAGAAGTGCAAAAGGAATTGGGTTTCCAAGCAATACATGGAGAGTGAATAAAAGGATGACTTAGAAACACTAGAAGAAAAAGTGATAAGGGAAGGAAAAAGGACGTTTTGAGAACACCACATCTCACGAGGATGAAGAAGTCACTGAGCCTAAATGACCATACCTTTGCACTCAGCCCTATTACAAGCCTTGAAAAGACCTTTTTTATCTTGAGTAAGCTGAATAGAAAGTCGATTGGAAAATAAGGGCAAACCTATGGGTGAAAACATGCATTGTGTTCCTCTTTTTGAGTGTGAGCGTTGCATTTGATTCTTGATCTTAAATTGATTAGCTTCTGTGTGTGAACATGGAATCATTCTTTGTGTGAGGGCATTTATATAATTTCGTTGAGCTTGAACTTACATTAGTAGAAAGTGTTGTGAACATGAGAATCTTTGGTAATAGTGTGTCACACCTTGAATCTTTGAGTATACAATTGAATCTTCGCATAAGTAGTTTGAAGTCTTGTTGTGTACATTCATGATTGAGTCTTGTGCAACACTATTTGAGACACTCTTTTTGAACAGCTGAACTTGAGTTTGCTTGAGGACAATCAAAAGTTTAATTTGGGGGTGTTATTGAGTCCACAAATTGGACTCCTCTAGGGCAATATTTTAATAGAAATTGTGTCCTCAAATGCTTGTTTTATCTCAATATTTGACTAAAACCCTTAAGTTTCAGGTATTTGAAGTTTGACGGAAAGCATGGACGCTACTTCGCAAAAAGGAACAAAAACGCTGAAAAGAACAAGAAAAGGAAGGCCTGATAATTGTCGAGTCCACTTGACGAATCGCCAAAGGATCCCATTTCGCCTTTTGTTCCAGTGTGCTGAGCCCTGAAGGAAAGGATCAAGTCGACGGAAAAAGGGAACAGTTGGTGCATTGCTGAGAAGTTCCGCGAAGCAGTACTATGTCGCCCAATGACCCAGAGCACGACGATGCCGAAGGATGGTGCAAGACAGCGATGAACTACACCCAAGGGTGAATCGCCAAGTTGATCGGCGATTCCGACTAATGTCGTTGAATGATCCGCCACAACACAAATTTATGAATACTATAAATACTCGTTGAGAGGACATTTCTTAATATCAGACTTTAGTAATAGAACAATATAATTTTAGTACTTTTTATTTTACTCTCAAGTTTGAAGAGGGTTTTCGGGAGACTTGACGAAAGGGGTTCATCTTCCCCAAGTTGGAAGTGGGTCTTCTCTATTCTTCTTCCTTCCCTTAAATCAAGGTTTAATTTCTTATACCCATTTGATTTCACTATCATTTTAGGTGTATTTTGTTATTTCTTGATGTGTGGCTAAAAACCCCCATTCTTGGGGTGTGATTTAGCAAATATGACTTGATATTATTTTTGTGTCTTGCTTGCTGATAGGTTAGATGTATTTTATTGTTGATTTCACCTAGTAACTGTGGTTTAATTTAATGGGTTTGTAGTTGCAAATACAAAGCCACCCATGTGTTTTCGGCTTGCCCGAGAGGGAGGTCGCAAAACTAAGACCACTAGATTGATGGCCTAAGGAGTGGGTCGACATGAGATTCAGCCCGAGAGGGTGAGACCTAGTCCCATATCCTAATACTCAGCTCGATAGAGTTAGTGGGGTAAGGCGTAGGCTGGCCTTCATGCGGCAAATGGGTGTCCGAGAGGAATGCATTTGAAACGGGATAAGTTGCCCGAGAGGAAACTTATTTACAGCTAAAGCTTAGCCTAGTAACTATTATCTTACAAATTTCTTATCTAAAGCATGTATCCAACTATTTATCTCAACTTGTATTGCGTTCACACCCGAAGAACTCTTCCCCTTACTTGATTTTCTTGTTATTTTTGTGATTTTGCTATACTTGTGACAAAACCCCCAAATTGTTATTTGACACTTTTGTGTCCCCCTCTTTGATTTACAATGTTTTTCATCGTTAATGTCTTTATCTACGACTAATTAGAACTAAATTTTATTTTTCTATTAATTCTCAAAATCGCTCCCTTGGGACACGACCCCAACCCTTGGTTGGGTTTCTAGACTATTGCACGATTCGTAAACACTCGTACTGGAAGTTGTGTCGTTGATTACGCAATTGAAACATCAGTGGTCCTGAAAGCCCTCTCATGGATCTCCGCCAACAGCATGCTGGCAAAGTCGATCTCGAACCCAACTACCAAGGCCGCAACCATCACTGCTCTATCCCATGTAAGCGCATTATCGGCCTTAGTGGGTGATACCCTGTTCCGCACCAAAATCCAAAAGAACTTGGCCACCAAATTGAGGGTGGCCTTCCAAATACCCAAGCACGGTGTACTGACCCACTCCTCAGGCTCTCCATCTGCAGCAATATGCCTGGCCAACCAAAGTAACACTGCTCTTCATTCTGCTGGAACGCTCCACTCCTCACAATATCCTACCGGTAGTCAAATTTGCCGGTGTTGAGTGCCCACCTAGTGCTTGGACCGTAGTGGAATTGGCTGATGGTGACCTACGATATGTCCATCGAAACGCCTCGGACTAGAGTGGAAGTGAGAGAGTCTTGGGCTATGGGTTTGGACCTCTTGTCGATAGACCCACGGAGTGTGGCAGCATAGGAGGTATATAATTATGTCACTATCTCCTTGCTGTAGGTCCCAGGGCGCCGATCCATCCACTAGCATTTATGTTTATGATAGAGCTGGTGGATGTCGAGTATGGTGTGTAGACCCCTCGTGAGAACTCTGCGCTCCTCAGTGATCAACCAAGACTTCTTTCTCTTCTCATTTAACATCGAGCCATCCCTGTATATATGCCATTGACTCTCAACGCACCACCCATTTGGCTCCTCAGCAACCGGAGCAGGGTCGTTTTGTGGCACTTGAACCTCCCCCAAACTAGTAGCCTCATCAGACGAAGCAGCCTGGCCATGTAAACTCGAGCCTGTGGCGGACTCAAAAGCAGACCCTACAGTAGAGGTGGACTCAGAACCAGAAGCAAACCCAGCTGGTGACCAAATCAGTGTATCCTCTTCATCAGACTGGGAGGGAGTGACTACATTGGGGACCACCTTCTTGGCTTGATTCCGAGTAGCCCGGGGTGTTGTGGGTGATGTCCTTCCAATGGGGGGACATATTCGGGGTCTTTAGCAGCATCAGTATCCTTATCGATTAGCCGACAGGTAGGAGCCGTTGATTTTGATCTACCCTTGACGGCTATAGCTTTCTTCAGGGCCATTGTACCTGTGGAGGAAGTATTAGTACCAATATGAACTAAAGACACACTCGAAAATATTTTAGAACAAATAATGAACAAAATAAAAAAAAATTACAGACAGTAACTTCAGTGGCCACCTACGGTGGATTTATACGGTCCGTAGGTTGACCTACGGTCTGTGGATCCCCTCCGTAGGTCGGAAGTCCCAAAAGGTTGGGCTCTGGTGGGAATCACAGATGTGCAGAACGATCTGTAGATTGACCGACGGACCGTAGTCTACCTCCGTGGTTCCACACTTGGTGAAATTGCATTGTGCCACAGACCACGGACCTGATCTACGGTCCGTAGGCGGGGTCTCGTGGATCAGGTCTGTTCCAGGTATCATGCCTCCACTTTAAACCATTTATTTTTCGACCATTTCAACCATTAAACTAGGTCTAATCATGCATTACAACATAATATATGCTAGTTTGTCATCCCAAAGGTTCCAATTACTCACTTTTCAACAGGTATTGAATACGAGGCTAGGAACCCTAAGTCGAAACTTGCATTTAGACTCTTATTACACTGTTTTTACACATTACAAAGACAACACAATCACAATCTATCGTCCCAAGGGTGTTTCTAATTATAGTTTAGCATGCAATTAATACAACAACTACCCAAGGTCAAGATCCACTTCCTAACTTTCTATAACAACAATGAACCGGAATTCAAAGTGAAGGGAAAGTTGATTACCTTACAAGAAAATGAAATGGGTGATTTTGTGATGACTCTTGACTTCCAACAACTTCTAACTGGCCTTTCGCACCGAACTTGAATACCGAAACCTCTGGGAAATTTGGAATAAAGGGATTTGGGAGAGAGGAAAGCGAATTGGGAATATGGGAGGATGAATGTGGAGTGATTTATGGGGGAATGGTGGTAATATGGAGGGAGTTTAAGTTTATGAGGGGTTTAGAAACGGATAAGAGGAAAATATGGGAAGTGGGGAATGATTTGAAAAAAGGGGTTTTTATTTAAAAGAGGTCTGGGTCGGGTCAGGCAGAACTAGGGTTTGGACCCACGAGACCCCGTCTACAGTCCGTAGGTCACTTTTACACTTAAAAAAATTTAGAAGTCTTACCTGGGATCTACGGACTCCAATCACGGTCCGTGGAATGAACCACAGACCGTCGATGGGGTCCATAGACCTCTGCACAAACCTTTTCTGCAGATTTTTGCTTTTCGCCCCTGCACATGTAGCAACCATTAGGCCTTTCTTTTTACATTTTCTGAATACTTTTTAGACACAGACCTTATGCTATATCTAGCCAACACCAAAACCAAAAAAAAAAGCACTTATCTAAAGGAATATAGAAAAGAAAATAAACAAAGAAAACTACTAAATCGAAAAGAAGAACATATGGTTGGCTAGATTGTATATCTTGGGTTGCCTCCCAAGCAGTGCTTGATTTAACGTCGCGACACAACGCAAGCCTCTTGATTACTCAGACTTCATCAAGATAGTAGGCCTCAACAACTTCTTGCACACTTTCCGCATTTCCCAGATAGATCTTGATCAGTTGCCCATTTAGCTTAAACCTTGTTCCCTTACTATTCTCAAGCTCCACCACTCCATGTGGGAGCACTTGCGTGACTAAGAATGGCCCGGTCCACTTGGACTTTAGCTTTCCCGAAAACAAGCGCAACCTAGAGTTGAGTAGAAGCACAAGATCACCCACAACAAATTCTCGCTATTCAATCCTTTAATCATGATACTTCTTCATCTTCTCCTTGTACAAGGCTGAACTTTCATAAGCTTTTAGGAGAAACTCATCAAGCACATTCAAGCTACTTATTCTTTGATTTGATGCGGCGCCCCAATCCAAATTTAGCTTATTTAGCGCCCACATAGCCTTTGCTCTAGCCCTACCAGCAAATGGCAAGAATTCCCATATACAAGTTGGTAGGGAGACATACATATGGGAGTCTTGAATGAGGTGCGGTAGGCCCATAAAGCATCATCAAGCTTCCTTGACCAATCAATTCTATTAGCATTCACAGTCTTAGCCAAAATCTACTTGATCTCTCTGTTGGACACTTCAACTTGCCCATTAGACTGCAGATGGTAAGGAGTGGCTACATTGTGGCGGATGCCATATTTCTCAAGTAATGCCTTGAACAACTTATTGCAAAAGTGAGAACCTCCATCATTAATAATCACCCTAGGTGTACTAAATTTGGAGAAGATATTCTTTTCCAAGAATGCAGTGGCACTTTTACCTTCACTGTTGGGAAGCGCAATTGGTTCCACCCACTTCGACACATAATCAACCGCAACAATATACTTCATCCCATGTGAACTCACAAATGGACCCATAAAATCAATGCACCATACATCAAACAACTTTATCACTACTATAGGGTTCATAGGAAGCTCTTGTCTCTTTGAAATTCCTCTTTCTCTTTGGCAAAGGTCACAAGACTTGGTGAAATAATGAACATCTGGGTGGATGGTAGGCCAGTAATAACCACACTACAAAATTTTATGTGCAGTCTGAATACAACTATGATGCCCACCAACAGGCGATGCATGGCACGCCTCTAGTATACTCAACATTTCGACCTTGGGCACCCAGCGACGAATAATCCCATCAGCACAACTACGATTCAAGTAAGGCTCATCCCAAAAGAACTTCTTCACATCATACGTAAACTTTTTCCTTTGGTGAAAAGACAAATCCGATGGCACCGGATCACTTGCCAAATAGTTAGCAAGTCTGAGAACCAAGGAATCAGATCATGAGAAGCGGCCAAGACCTATTCATCTGGAAAAGCATCATTAATTTCAGCCCTATCACCAAGCTTGATCATAACTTCTTCCTCTAATCTGGACAAGTGATCGGCAACCTGATTTTCTATCCCCTTTCTATCTTTCACCACAAAATCAAAATCTTGAAGCAACAACACCCATCTAATCAACCTCGATTTTGCATCCTTTTTAGCCATCAAATACCTCAATGTAGAATGGTCAGTATGCACTATGACCTTAGTACCAAGCAAGTAGGATCGAAATTTCTCGAATGCGAAAACCACCGCAAGAAGCTCTTGTTCAGTCACTGTATAGTTCTTTTGAGCCACATTTAGAGCTTTGCTAGCATAGTAAATAGGATGAAGAATCTTCTCTCGCCTATGTCCCAATACTACACCAAGTGTCACTCCACTCGCATCACACATTACCTCAAATGGTTCTCCCCAATCCGGTGAAATAATGATAGGTACAATAACTAACTTCTCCTTCAACTCTCCAAATGCTCTCAGACAAGCTTTATCAAAATCAAACTTATACTCCTTTTCGAGCAGTTTGCACAATGGATGTGCAACTTTGGAGAAATCCTTGATGAACCTTCTATAGAAACCTGCATGCCCAAGAAAACTTCTAACACCTTTAACAGAGATAGGTGGTGAAAGTTTTTCTATTACCTCAACTTTCGCTCTATCAACCTCAATACCCTTCTCAGAGATTCGATGACCCAGAACTATCCCTTCTTTCCCCATGAAGTGGCACTTCTCCCAATTGAGCACAAGATTGCACTCTTCACACCATTTAAGTACCTCGGCCAAATGGTCAAGACAACGATCAAAAAAGTCACCTACCACAGAGAAATCATCCATAAGTACCTCAATAGTGTCCTTCGTCATATCAGAAAATATCGACATCATACAAAGTTGGAGGTCGCTAGAGCATTACACAACCCAAATGGCATCTGTTTGAATGTGAAAGTCCCATAAGGGCAAGTGAAGGTGGTCTTCTCTTCGTCTTCCGGAGCTATAGAAATTTGATTGTAGCCCGAATAACCATCAAGGAAACAATATAAACCCTTACCCACAAGTCGGTCCAACATCTGATCCATGAACGTCATAGGAAAATGGTTTTTTTCTGTCCAAGCATTTAATTTCCGATAGTCCATGCAGACTCTCCATCCAGTCACGGGCCGTATCGAAACAAGCTCGTTTCTCTCATTAGGTACTACAGTAATCCCACCTTTCTTGGGCACACACTGAACAGGACACACCCAACTACTAACCGCAATGGGATAAATAACTCCAGCATTCAACCACTTGATGATTTTCTTCTTAAATACCTATTGTATAGGCGAATTTAGTCTTCTCTGGTGCTCAATACTAGGCTTGTCATCCGGCATGAGTTGAATTTTTTGGGAACAAATACCAGGAGGAATCCCAATAATGTCCGCAATAATCCACCCAATAGCTCTCTTGAACCTCTTCAACACAGAAACTAATGCCTCAACTTGTGCCACATTCAAATCTCCCGCAATGATGACCGGTAGAGTACCATCTTTCCCCAAGAATACATACCTCAAATGTGATGGTAGAGCCTTAAGCAACAATTTTAGAGCCTCTTCAACAGACGGTCTAGCAGGTGGAGAGTCGCGATTTTTCATGTCTAACTCCAATCTCTTTGGATTTGACAGAATTCAAATCTTTCAAGTGCGGTGAATAATTCATCATATTCTTCAATACCATCACTCTCAAAGTTCATCATTACCGCTGCTAGTGCATCAACACCCTACCTCTCTTCAACAAACACTTCAGAACCACTCTCTACAATATGCATCACTATGGATACCAATTTGAGCTCACTACTCTGCTTCATGGACCTACAATTATTAAATGTTGCCTCTTCATTATTCAATCAAAACTTCATCTTCCCTTTCTCCTTATCAACCAATGCGCGCCCAGTGGCTAGGAATGGTCTCCCAAGGATAATGGGAACGTCAAAGTCAACATCACAATCAAGTATCACAAAATCCGCCGGAAAGATAAAATACTCCACTTTCACTAGTACATCTTGGAGCACACCAATGGGCTTCTTCATAGTTCTATCAGCCATAAGCAGTCACATCGCAGTCGGTTTAGGATTCCCTAAACCCAACTTCTTGTAAATAGACAATGGCATCAAATTGATACTAGCACCCAAATCGCACAACGGCTTTGCAAAATGTAGCAACCCAATGGTACAAGGAATAGCGAAGGCACCAGGATCCTCCTTCTTCTGCACAAGGGACCTTGTAACAATAGCACTATAGTGTTGCAACTTATCATCATCTTCAAAACTGACGGCCCGCGTTTTAGTTACCAAGTCCTTAATAAACTTTGCATACCTAGGCATTTGCTCCAAAGCTTCTATCAACTGCACATTGATGGAAAGCTGCTTCAACATAATAATAAACCTACAGTATTTACTTTCTTCAGTCTTCTTCACTAACCTCTGTGGGAAATGAGGTAGAGGTCTAGGCATGGGAACAACTTTCTGGGTTATCTCCGCTTCCTTCTCTGTTGCATTCTCGGACTCTCCATTTACCTCAATCACATCATCATTTTTACTAACCTCAACTTCCACCACAAACGACATAGGTGGATCAATGGTCTGCTTACCCCCTCGAATAGTGACTGCCATACAACGCCCATCATTCTTTGGATTTTAGATGGTGTTGCTAGGAAGTGTGCCAGGTTAACGTGGGTTTACTGTAGTGGAAAACTGAGTCATCTGCTGCTCGAGATGCTTGATCGACACTGCATGGGCATCAACTTTTTGACCAATACCAGACAAGTCATTTCGCATCTCCTTCACATTCTCATCAGTCGCATCAAACCTCTTCATCATCTTCTGCATCATATCCTCAATACATGACATATTACCTCCAGCTTCCCTATTACCAGATTCCTGATTCTGAGGAGGAACATAAGGTCCAACCCGATCATTTCTGTTGCCATAGTTATTTCGATTGTAGTTGTTATCGTGATTGTAGTTCCCATCCCGGACATATTGACCTTCTTGGTTGTAGTTGCCATAGTTCCGACCTTGGTTTCCTTGACCTTGGCGCTAATTATCCGAGTTTGAACCTTGGGCGTTAGCTCGAAAACCCCCCGTTTGATCATTCACCAAATAAGCATCCTCTTCATAGTAATATTCCTCCTCTGGTAGTGGTGGAATCTTGGTCAAGTAATTGACCGCATTGATCTTCCACTCACATGCTTCAGGGCTAACCCCAATTTTGTCCTCATCTGAGCCATTTCCTCACGAATATCATTAGCAGATTGGTTAGTTGTAGCTTGGACTGCAAACGTGTTTCTCCCAGTATCTGACTTTCTAGTGCTCCATGCTTTATTGTTTTAGGAAATATTCTCCAGTTTCTCCGCAATCTGTTCAAAAGTGTACTCACCATATGAACCTCCAGCGATATTATCAAGCACTTCCTTACTATTTTCATCCTGACCTCGATAGAAATATTCCTTCAGCGATTCATCATCAATACGGTGATTCGGGACACCTCTTATGAAAGCAGTGAACCTGTCCTAAGAACTACTCACAGACTCTCCAGGCAGTACTACGAAGTTGTTGAGTTTATCTTTGTGGTTCAACTTCTTTGACACGGGAAAGAATCTTGCCAGGAACACCTCAGTTAATTGGTCTCATGTATAGATTGAGTTATAAGGGAGCTCAGTAAACCACACATCAGCATCGCCGGTCAATGATAGAGGGAATACTCGCAATTCAATGACATCCATGTCCAAGTCTGATCGACCGACACAAATTTTGCAAACACTCCTCAGCTTGGCTATGTGAGCAAGTTGATCCTCCGATGCCAAACCAACAAATAAACCCCTCGCTGTAAGTATTTGCATCAAACTGCTGGTCACCACAAATGTATGCCCCGGAGGTAGAGGGGGTAGAACAAGAGGTCCATCAGATGCAACAGCATTAAAGTTGACCTTATAGTTATCACGCAATCTTGGTCCTGGTGGGTCATATACCCTCACTGCATCTCTCAATAGATTTTCAGCTTGAACCTGATTATTCTCATCACCAACCCTCGGAGGCTGCAACCCAACTCCATCACCTAAATTTCCTACGATAGGATTGACTGGGACTCCTTGGTTATTCATTCTTGTTAAAGTTCTGTTCAATTCTTAATCGTAAGGAATAAGTGGTTCACCTTCGCTCTGTGTACTTGGCATACACTAGAGTAGGAAGCTGAGAGAAACAAAAACAAAAGAAAAAGTAAAATTAGGAAATATTTGACTAAAGTTCAATAATGTAGTTAAACTTAATCTAAAAGCCTTATTCTCCGGCAGCGGCGCCAAAATTTGATACGCTCAGATTATACCTCCCTAAAGAAGTATAAGCAATCATTATCAAGTAAAGAACCCAACTTGGAGGTTGGGGTCGATCCCACGAGGAATATGGTTTAGACTTAAACTTAACTTACAATTATATTCTTTTAGTCAAC
>JAJOOR010087273.1:0-10191 GCA_036250505.1 Solanum acaule | reverse complement strand
TATTTTGTCTATGTTCTAATTCTTGTCTTTTCTCTATAATTATTTCAGCTAATTTTTGTCTATATTCGTTATTCTCGTTATTCATTGTATTTTTAAATATTGAATATATTTATATTCTATTTTAGATATATTATCTATTAATTGTTCTAATTTGTCGTTATCAGTTTTTGTGATATTGAGTTGTTTATATTCCGGATATAATTTGTTTAATTTTCTTCTTATTTTTCTTAATTTTCTACTAGTACGTTTCTTCTTATATTTCTCGACATCCATTGCTCTTATACTACAATTACCGGGGCCAAGAGTTTAGGCCTAGAGGAGAAAGAGATGTCATGAGTTTTTAGTACTTCTTTCGCCATATCAGGAGAAGTAACAACAACTGCAGAGACTTCACCAAGTTGAAGATGCATGGTGTGGAAGTCCACCAGCCATATGTAGTATACTTCCTAGTAAAGGAAGTTTCCATGGACCTGGAGGCAATTTTTTCGATTGGCTATTCGAGTTTTTCCATTTCCTTAACAAAAACAGAAAAGATAGAAAAAGGAAGATGGAAGCCAGGCTCAAGAATTGCATTTTGGAAGAGTTAATTTGTGTTTGGTAATTCTTCAATGTTCTGTTACATATGCCCTTTTATTGGTTTCTAACAAAATGGAATGTGTAGAAATAGTGATATATTTTTCAACAAATATATATTACAAAGCAGACTTTGTTGAAGTCAAAACAATTCAGCTCACTCAAAAAAACATAATGATATAAACAATTCAGCTCACCATAATAATGCAATATGCAAACAAATGTAATTTTTTTTGGATCAACTATTTTGATGCCAAAAATCTTAATTTATATTATCACCAGGCTTGGGGGATGCCAAAATATGTTTATCGCCAGGCTGGGATTATTTTAATAAAAATATTATCTTATTTTCTTGAGTCAATTCTTGTTTTATAGCCCAAGTCTAAGGGTGTCAAGTGGGACAGGCCGGGGACTGGTGAGCTCGGATGGGGGGACCGGGCTGGCACAGTTATGGCGGAGCCCGGTTTTGGCTGAGACCGGGACTCTGCCAAGACATAATACCGAGTTTGCATCCCGACTCCCGTCCCACTTTTTTCTTAAAAGTAAATTTACCACTAGACAATGTCTAGCGGTCTTTTACTAAAAATAAAAAGATATCAATAGAGATAAGTACAAGCAAGGGGAGCTAAGCCTTACCTTACCAATTCTAATGAAGTACTAACTTCTACTACCTTATAACAAGCATGAAGAAAATAAGAGCTAGAGAAAACTAAGTATTTTGAGATCACCACAGAGTTTGTAATATACTCAATGATGATATTACAAATGAGGATGCCTAAATAATTCAAAAATATGTCAATCAAGAAGAAGGTTGAGTTATCAGCCTCAAACTTTATATTACGAAAGCATGAATTAAAAAAAGATTGATTACCATCAAAAGTAGCTTGAAGTATTTTTTTCTTGTCTTCTTCTTCAAACCTATCCAACAACATTTGATAATTCATTCCTTCTTTATGGATTTAATGGATCTTGTTGAACCTATTGATACTGTCAAATGATTCTGATTTGTCTATCGCATCGGTAAATGCCTTGGAACAAACTCCTCAGTCATTTTACCGCCCCAACTATGTTGCCTTCCATGTGTCTTGTTCTTTTGCTTTTGTTGCTTCCACTTCTTTGTTGTCTAGGTGATATATCCCCTTCCCTAGTCACTCTATCAAAGCATATGTCCAACATATTGTCTTCCTCATCTTCATCAAGAGAATCCTCGCCCAAATCAATTGTATTTGACACTAAAGCCCTTGACTCATTCTTATTTGCAACCACTTCTGAATGGGATGGGACGGGATGGAAAAAATATTTTTTTTTATAAAATCATCTAAATTACAGAAAATGGTCATATTTACCCTTGTACTCTCAGAAAAAAAATTATTTTTACTCATTGTCATACTTTTTTAATATAGGGAAAAAGGTCTGTAATATCCTCAACTTTGTCATTTAGAGCTGATATGTCCCTCGTTATGATAGTGGCTCAAATTTACCCCTACTGTTATTCAAATGACTCACATATCCCAATTAAAAGTTCTCTTAATATAATTTTTCTATCTGAAACCACTAATCCTTTTCCTAATAATTATGACTTGTATATTACAACTAGTCCTTGGACACGTGCTTTGCATATGTATTCCATACAATTTTAAACTACACAAACACACACAGTCAAATAATAACTCAACTTTATAGGATTATTTTGGTATTTCAACTTTTAACTTTATTTCATTCATTTTTAGTGAAATAATTAATAATTAATAATGATATTATTGTAGTAACTCAACTTTATAGGATTATTTTGGTATTTCAGCTTTTAACTTTTTTTTGTTCCCATTTTTAATATATATATATATAATTAATTCACCAAGTATATTATTCATCATTAGTTTGTGCTAATTATAACAGAAGAAAATCAAAAGTCCAACGAATGCAAGCTTCCATAGTAAGTATTTATTGAAGCAATTACTTAGCATTTAATATAATGTTATGAATATAATTCATCTGAAAATTTTTATACCTTTGCACGGTAGGAGTAACTGAGGTACACTTAAGGGTCATTTTAACTGTTGCAAAACTTTTGATTTCCTTTTGTCATTTAATAGGATATCATCCAATTGTACAAATATTCATTGTATCTATATTAATTCATGTCATAGATTGTGAGTTCTCCATTTTTAGAATATTAATATTATTATTATAAATATATTATGATATTTATTATAATTAATGTGTATTTATATTTTTGTTCATAATTATGTAATAATAGTGTTTAATAGAAAATACAATAGTTTTTATTTATATTTAATGTATATTTACATTTTTGTCCATAAATATTATGATATTATAAGGACATTTTTGTAATTTAACTTTTGACATAGAGGTTTCCCACTTATAATATGATATGATATGATGATATGATTACATTAAGCTTCAATAGATTGACCAATGAAATAATAATGATTTAATAATCCGAGAGGCTTCCATGGTTGATGAAGTTGTTATATATCTGGATCCGATAATGCACCAATAAGAAGAACTATATGGGTTAAATTTATTGGGTTAGGTAGAAGAACTATATTGGGAGAAAATTTTAATTAGAATACAAATATATTCTATTGAAAAAACATTGTTTTAGAGGCAGGCATATTTATTTAAATCAAACTACTCTTGATCCTTTTTGTTCTAGTTTTAGAGAATAGCACAAGAAAGTATAATCCGAAAACTTTTGATCTTAGTCTAGCTAAGATTGTTAACTAAGATCGAAAGAGGAGGAAGTTAGAGAAGAGAAGGAAGATTTTGGAAGACTTCTTCAATTGCTCTACAAGTCTACAAGATCTAAATTATTCTATTATTTTCTACAAATATTATCGGTAGAATATCTACAAGAAAATTCTAGTAATTTTATCTTCTACTCTAGAATATCTAGATATTTCTACAAGATGTTTGTCCTAAATACTATACTAGACTTCATTGTGAAACTATGTTGCACAACCTAAGTTTTCGTGTTCCTGGTGTTTCTGACATTTTAATTGACAACAACTTATCGTTTCAATGATTTGGCTTATTAAAATATGATTAAATAGAAATTGAGCACGAACAAGATTATTTTAGGGATCTTTGTGTTCGATTAAACTGACCAAAACCGGGCTAATTGTCATAGATCATTCTTATTTGATATAAACCTAAAACACTCGCAATCAAAGTGAAAAAAAAAAAAAAAAAATTTAAAAAGTTATAAATGCCATTAAGGTTGATAAGGAGTGGCAATCAAGTAAAGATCACCCTTTCTAGCCGCAGACATTCCAGCCAATTCAGTCAAATCCAAGTTTTTTGGCTCCATTCCAGTAGGGAGCTTCCAATCAAAGTGACAAAGCAATTGAGCCAACGGCAAATAAATATTAGCTAATACTCTTGGATTTTTCAACATTTCAGCCATAGCCCATACAGTTGTTGTTGATGAAGTTTCTGTTCCAGCAGCAAACAAGTCCTGCAATTAATGGCCAAGTTATAATAGTAAGTAAGAATAAGCATAGTATATATTCAATACTTACAATAATAACAGCTTTGATATTGTCGTTGTTGATTGGAAATTGAAGACTTTTATCATTCATAAGTCTTAGAAAGACATCAACTAGATCTTCACCACCTATTGCATCATCACTTTTGCGAGTTGCAAGGTTCTTCTTATGCTCGTTGATGACATCCTCAACAATGTCAGCCACATCAAAGCCTTCTGCTAAGCTTATTACTTCTCTAATTAGTTTTATAAACATGTCTTGTTCCTTTACTACTTTCCCAAATGCTGATCTACATGTCATGGAGCTTGTGAACCAAATGACTCTTTCTGTAAAATTAACCGGCTCACCAGAAGAAGAAGATGATTGGATAGAGTCAATGAGACGAACAACTTCATCACACCTGATCGAGCTAAATGATCGGACATTCTTTGCACTCAGTACTTCCATGACACAAATTTTACGCATTTGTTTCCAGTATTCACCTGTTAATATAAAAATTATCACGTGTCATGAAAAATCTAACAAAATAAATCTTGGATGACAATAAATAAGACAATGAAGAAAAATATATCAAAAGAGACATTACAATGTAACATGATAATTTGGTCAATTAATAACCAACATATGATCAATTTAGGTTTAATTTCTCCTCTAAACAAGACTCTTTTAAGGACTATGGATGTCATAAATTGAGAAGGTGTGAAAGATATATAAATGTGGGAAGGTTTTTAAGTTCAAACAAAAAATGTCCTTCACTAATTCTTTTAATTAAAAATCTTTTTACTAATAATTTTAAATTAAATCGATAATAATAATTTAACTAGACCAAATACATGGTAATTAGATGTTACACTTACCATTTCCCACCTCTTAATGACTTTAATTGTTAACCCTTTAGCTTCTACCATTAATACATTCATTCACAACCTTTCATGAACACAATTTCTCCCTTTATAATTTGGATAGAAAATGTTAGTTCACTGCACTTTTGTGTTTCAAATAGTTTTTATGTAATTTTATTTATTGGCATTTTTTCTCTCTCTTTCATTGATATATTGCTATGATTTTTTTTCTTTCATTTTTTATGATATGATGATATGTGTATTTTGTTGTTTTCCACATTAATTAATTGGTTTGATATTACAAATATTTTCTCCATAACTTTCATTCTTTATTTTAATTTTTATAAATTTTCTTTTCATAATATTTTTTAAGTTTGTGTGATTTTGATAAATTAATAGAACATGTGATGTTGGATAAAGATTCTTATTGCACTGTCTAACTGATGTACACGTTTTTCGTCATTAATTTGTCATTTTATCATTTCAAGTATGTTTTTTATATCCTTAGACATAATAAAGTATCGCAAGTTTTAGCATATCATATGTTGTTATTATTGTTTTAAGCAGAGATTTCATAACTTTTTAATATTTATTGAATGTTGTTCGAAAGATTTTAGGGTAATTTCTTTAAAAATCTTACCAGCCACACTAAAAATTTGAAGAAAAAAACTACTTAACTTTTTAGTAAATAAAAATGGTAAAACCTCTACAAATGCTATTTTACTAGACAACATCCTCTTAATTTATGTTTATATCTCAAATATCATATATATCTATACTATTCTAAGTAAAAATCTTTAAAGATAAAAAATTGAATTATCAAAATGTCAATCAAAAGTTGAACGTCCTTTAACTTTTACTCTTTAAACATAAATTAATTCATTGAAAGATTGCAATGCATTTGAATAATTCAAATAAAAATAAATACAAAATAGTAATTAGCTCTTTAAACACAAAACTTAGCTAGAATGCTAGATAAACATAATTGGATCAATTAGAAGTTTGTTGATGCTTAGAGAGTTTTCTTATCCATATTATTGACAATGCTTGAAGTTTCAAGATTAATTTTTCAGATTTTCAGGTCAATTTTAAATTTAATTTTGTTGGCTATAAATACTACTCCGTCCAAGTCGATTTATTATTCAAACTAAACGATAATCATGTAACGAATTATCCTTTCAGTACAAAGGAAATATTACTTCATATATTAATATATTACTATATATTATATGTTATATATTAGAAAGTTTATTTTAAAGTACTAAACTTCATTATATTAGTCTTTAATTGAAAATAATTTACTGAAGTATTGTTTTCAAATGAATATCTTCTAAAATTCTCATGCAATCTTTGCATCTTAGCTTCTAAAGCTGACATTTATTTATAGTACTTCATCACTCATCATTATTATTTTCTTTTTTTTGGTCTTTCACATTTGAAATAAACGTGTTATAACACTATTATTCATAAATAGAGTTTTTCTAAAGCTATTTAATATAATTTACTCTTACCAAATTTCTTATGTTATAAGGACGAACTTGGTAGGACACAATAAAATAAAGATACTACCTAATTATTATCAACACATGTAAAACCAATTATGAGAAATATTTTGTGAAAATATTAGGCAAACGCCTTACACTCACCGTAGGGGCTAAAGGCAATGTCGCACCTATCATAACAAATAATGTCCATGGCCAACAGTTTAGGCCTAGATGCAAAAGCGATGTCATCAGTTTTTAATATTTGTTTTGCTATATCAGGAGATGTAACCACAACTGTAGAAACTTCACCGAGTTGAAGGTGCATGAGCGGTCCATATTTTTTGGCTAAATCTATAAGAACACGGTGTGGAAGTCCACCAGCCAGGTGATGCATACTTCCTATAAAAGGAAGTTTCCATGGACCAGGAGGCAACTTTTTGGTTTGGCTATTTTTTGAGTACTTTTTCCATTTCCTTAACAAAAAGAGGAAACATATGAAAAGAAAAATGGAAATCAATTGCATTTTGGGATATTTGATTCTTCAAACATCAATTGAGTGTCCTATTTTATAAGCTTCTGGTTTGGCACCAAGTGGGATATGCAACAACCTAGTGGCATATTTTGGTTATAATTTTTATAAATAATATTTGATTTTTTGAATGTATTTTTTCTAAAGAAACATGAAACATGATTTAAATATAAAATACAATTTAAATAGGAATATATATATACAAAAAGTTTTGAAAAAGAAAAATATAGTGAAAACAAAATTTTGGGTGTTCTTCAAATATAATCTCAAATTGTATTTGTAAATTTCATGGTGATGATTTTCAAATAAAGTGAAAAGAATCTGAGTAAAAATTAAAAAAATTCAATGCTAAATCCCAAATTTTCTAAAAATTATAAATTTTTTAAAAATATGAAATTTGACCCATAAATTTATATTTTATAAAAAAAAGTCCATTTTAAATTTTATAAGAAAAAAACTCATGTTCAACGTAAAGAAATACTCGTACCATATGAAAAGAATACATAGTTAGTTACTACTTGACTAGGGCCATTGGCTGTTGTGAATTAGACACGAGTGAAATACTGCCTTTTTTAGTTAAACAAAAGAAGCTAGGCAAGTAGGCATTGGCTGATGATAAGTACAAAAACAAATGATGAATCTACTTTTAAGTCATATTCAACATTTATTTTTTTTACTTTAAGCTAATTTGTATTGGAGGAATCCCTCCTTTAAATGGAATGACTTGTCATTCCTTTTTGATTAGTTACCATGCATTTGATAGTTTTCACAAAGATTTTTATGTTTATGAAAAAAAATATAACTTGTACGTTCAAATAAAAATTTTAGTATCATAATTTCATATGACATATCCAAATAGAGTATCATAACATAAATGCAATATTTACAATTTTTTACTTCTTTTCTTTTATCAAACAAAAAAAAAAAGGCTATCCCAATAAAGACTAAAGAGTTATGTTAAGCCTTATTATCCCAAAATGAAATAAAATTCTATTTCATTCATTTGGGTCCCTTTTTAACAACCGCCTTTTGTTTTGCTCTTGAATTTTAAATTTAGTTCATTATTTCTCCGTGTGCTCAAGGACTCGCAATATTACTAATTTTCAACTATTTCCTTGTTAGTGATGTGATATGTCAACAACTTTTTTGCACCAATGGCCAAAAATCCAAAAAGTGTATCCAACCCTCCAAAACACTTCAAATTTAAATTTAACTCCTAAGTTTACAGAATTACATTTTAACTCCTTTTCCCTTATAAAATACCTATTAGCTTTCTTCATTCTTTACTACTCCCTCAGTTCTATTTTATATTAATTACTTTTAAATTTATCCAAAAATAATGACACATTTCTGATGTATTGACTGTAAAGTGGATGCGTACCAAAGTAAAAATGTCAATATTGATCTGATCCCAATTTTAAGTAGATCAATTAAATTGATAGTGTACCGATTGTGAAGTGGATTAAGTCTGAAGTCTCGCGAATGAACACCATAGAGAAAATTTGAAAAACCGAGGATCAAATCTTGATTTTTACAAATATATAGTGCAAAAAAAAAAAACAGAAAGATGTTAGGAAAATCAATGAGATCATAAGAGTGAAAACCATGAAATGTACATTTTTGTTCCATGTTAGATGTGTAATCAATTAATTGTCTGAAATGATGTGTAGCAATCTACTACCTTTGTTGGCACCATTGATAGTAGTGATTGTGTTAATCTCATAAAGCTATTTTGATGTGTTTCACAAGAATCTCTTATGGTAACTAATTGATTCTTAATGTTACTGGTAGTTAGGGTGGCAAAATAAAATCCAATCCGTCCAATCCATTTAGGTTTGGATTGGTTATTGACCCGCTTATTTGTTAGCTCAACTCATTTTAAAATCCAACCCATTTCAACCTATTAAAAATTGGGTTGATAGGTAACCAAATTGATTTTTGAGAAATCTTGTCAATTTTTTTTTATATGTTATATATAGTTATAATAAAGTAAAAAAAATTATTAGGTACTAGGACCCTTTGGCCATAGATTTCTCAAGTAATATTTGGGGAAAAATTTGGCAAATAGTGTTTGTCCGTAGATTTTTTCATTATTTGGCAAATATCTCAAATTTCCAAATACTAGTTTTTTTTAGTATTTGGGTCAAATCTCATTATTTGGGATCTTTTAAAAATTAAAATTTTACACCAAACTTTTATCTTTTACAAAAACACCCTCTATAGTAGTTGTTTGTGTTGTATTACAAAATTTTTTACGTGAACACCAAAGTAGTGATGAAATATTCAGTGAATATGAAAGTGATGATATGATTGTTGATGAAAATTATGAACAATCGGCTCACGGTAACAAAGTCATGTGCTTTGTCTACTTCATGTTGTATGGAATGATGCTTGTTGCGCTCAGTGGCGGAGCCAGAATTTTCGCCAAGGGTGTTCATACTTTAGGACAAATAACGGCAGTGTTTTGCTGACGCCTCGAATCAAGCTCTACCTTAAAAAGCCCAATAAGTCCTGCTGCGAAAAAGATAAACCTTGCTAGTCAGATTATAAAGATTGGCTTCAAAATAGTCATACCTCAATTATTAATTTCTACATAGTGCTTCAAGTTGTTCATACTCTTTACCTATTCAATATCAAATTAACCAACTATCCAAAATAAAAATTCTTAAAATGGAAACTTACAAAATATCAATGGATAAACTAAGGAAGATGAAGTAGGACAAATATATTGACGGATAGTTTCATACACACCAAAATATGTAAAGTGGTAACTACAATTGCACTCGACGACACTTCATCTCTTGAAATGCTTTCATAATACACTCATTAGAAACATCTTTAAATACTTTTTTCTCTACATAAGGCACTATGCAACCATCTAAGAATTCATCATCCATTTGATTTCGCAAGTCATTCTTGATAATCTTCATTGCCGAAAAAGCTCTTTCAACTGTAGCAGTGGCAACAGGTAGATGCAAAGCAAACTTCACTAAAAGAAATACGAGAGAATAGGTTAAAAGCTTCTTTGTCTCAATCAACTTTCTTGAAAGTTCTCCAAGTCCACCCAAATTGGAGAACCTTTCATCAATATCACGAACATCAATAATGTAATTAACAAGTTGATTCTCAAGAGCTCTCATGTTGGACCCATCAAAATCATCAGGATATAATTCAGCCATTCTCATTATCTTCTTTATGTCAAAACTAGAAAATGAATCAATTGGATTCAAGCAAGATACTCCATTAAGCAAATC
>JAJOOR010087269.1:0-13084 GCA_036250505.1 Solanum acaule | reverse complement strand
AACGGCTTTCCTCGCCTATCGGTTTCAACATTAGGATGACATAGTATAGAAGTTTTCTCCCTGTTTCCAGTGTGCTAATAAACTAGAAATCATGATTTCAAATAATTCTAATACATAATAACTAACATAAATTTATTCAATCATATATATGATATTCAGGAATATATGAAATTAGTTCTGCATATTTTTTTAACAATATACCTTTTCCTCTTGCTTAGCCATGCTATCTGAAATATCTGATTGGATTTCAGATTTTTCCATTAGTATTTTAAATATTTATCTTAGTTGAGAGAGTGATTGTTTGAAAGAGGGTTTTTATTATGTTAGGCATTGCCTGTCTTTTATGTTACATCTTCCTTCCTTTATATAGAAAGGAATTTCTACTGCACTTTACAAAAACTATCTCGTACTATACTACCTACTTTACAATAATGTCATGACTTTTTGCATGATAATGCACCTACTTCATGACTTTACACTACTTACTTTAATGCTACTCTACACTTGTCTTACATACCATACCTACTTACTTTACATTTGTCCATACTACTTTAATAATGTACATCTAATTTATACTATAATAATAATAAAGACAATAATGTGCACCTACTTTATATTTCTTTACATTTTACTTTACGACTTTTTACATACTAATACTATTTACTTTTGCCATATGTCTTCTTTTTCTTTGTCTTTATCTTCTCATCATCTTCTCATCTTATCTTTTAGGCTTCCGTCTCTATCTCTTATTCCAGCTGGACGTTTGGAATTATATTACCTTATCCGTTGCATTTCGAACATATGTGGTCAGGGTATTTGTGACCAATTAGCTTGCAATATCTGGTTAATAATTCAGTCGAAATAAATCCTATTTTTAGTGCTCGTGTTGTAGGTCATTCTTCTGATTTAAGTAATGATAAAATTCATCTTTGGACTTCATTCATATCTACTTTCCTTAACTCCCTTGAATTGGAAAAAATCATTAACTGATTTCTTGCATAGTAGCTCCATATAGCGTTTCCATTTAAATAATTATTTGCTAGTTCTTGTATAATGGTTGATATACCAATTATTCTCTTATTGACATAAAAACTGGGTATCTCGCATTTTTGTATCTCTGGTTGTTGTTCGATATCTTCCGATATTATCATATCTTTTGTTAGTCCTATCTTTAGCACTTGTATCAGAGGTTTTATTTCCTCGTATAATATCTCTGCTGTTGCCGTATAAAATTTTACATAAAATAAATTTCCCTTAGTAACTCTCTTATATGTAATAAATGATTTATGTAGTTTCGGTATTCCACTTAGTTCCTCTCCGTCATATGTGTATACTATATTTAATAGTCCATAGTTGTAACATGTCCTTACTAAGTTGGCGTTAGTTTTCGGTTGTGCAATCAGTTTATTAGATTTCGGTTTATGATTTTTTCTTTATTTTGTTCTTCTATTTCTGTTGTCATACTACTAAATTTATTTCTTATAGCTACTTCGTATTTATATAATATTTCTATAGTTGTAGTAGCTAATTCACCATTAGATTTTTTATTACTTCTTAAAGTTTTTAAGCTTTCATCTGAAAAATTTTGTAGCCATAATTTTACTGTTCCTATAAGTGTTCTTTCTATATATCCTGGTGTTTCTGTCATAGGGTGTTTTAAGTTTAGGGGTTTAAAGGTTTTTAGGGTTTTTTTAGGTTTAGTGTTTTTAAAGTGTTTTTACTGTTGAAATTTTCTTAGTGTTTAGTGTTAAGGGTTTCTTTGGGCTTGATGTTTAGGATTTAGGGTTAAGGGTTTTATAAATTTAGGAATTTTTTAGGGTTGTTTCGGGTTTAGGGCTTAGTGTTTTTTTTATGTTTTTCTAGGATTTGGGGTTTTAATGTTGTTTTAAGGTTTTTTAGGTTTTGTGTTTTTAGGGATTCTTAAGGTTTATGGTTTCATAGGGTTTATGGTTTCTTAGGGTTAAGGGTTTTAGGTTTAGGGTTTTTAAAGGTTTTTTAGGATTTAGGAACTAGTGCTACGGAAGTTTAGGTTTAGGGTTTTTTAAGTTTAGGATTTTTTAGGTTTATCTTTTTTAACAAGTTTTTAAGGGTTTTAGGGTTTACGGTTTCTTACAGTATATGCTTTAAGGTTTCTTAGGGGGTTAGGGTTTTGGTTTTTTGGTTTTTTAGAGATTAGGGATTTGGGCATTTTAAGTATACAATTTTTTAGGATTTTTTAGTTTTAGGGTTTTAACAGGTTTTTAGGATTTAGGGTATTAAAGCGTTTTAAGGGTTTTAGGGTTTAGGTTTTCTTAGGGTTTAGGGCTTCATACGATTTGGGGTTTAGGGTTTTACGGGTTTTTTAAGGGTTTAGGGTCTTAAGGATTAGGGTTTTAAGGGTTTATGGCTTGGGTTTTTTTGTGGGGATATTTTAGCTTTAGAATTTTTAAAGGGTTTTGAATGGTTTTAAGGATATTTTTAGGATTAGGGGTTTTAAAGGGTTTCTTAGGGTTTAGAATTTTAGGTTTAGAGTTTGTCAAGACTTTTTAGGGTTTAGGATTTCTTAGGGCTTAGGGTTTTAGGTTTAGTGTTTTTTTTTAGGTTGCTTATGGTTTAGGGTTTTCTAGGTATAGGGTTAAGGGTTTCATAAAGTTTAGGATTTAGAGTTTCGTAGGGTTTTTAAAGCTTTTTTAGGGTTAAGGGTTTATGGATTATGGTTTTTTTAGGGATTTTCATGTTTACGGGGTTTTAAGTGTATTTAGGGGTTTTAGGTTTAGGGTTTATTTTAGGATTTTTTTTTACGGTTTATGGTTAATGTTTCTAGGTTCAGAGTTTATTAAAAAGGTTTTGTTAGGGTTTAGGGCTTTGGGTTTTAAAGGTTTTCCTTGGGGTTTTGAAGGGTTTTTTTTAGGTGTAGGGTTTCTTAGGGTTTAGGATATTTTAGGATTTGGGGTTTAGGGATTAGGTTTTTTTTAGTGTTTTTTAGGTTCATGGTTTTTTAAAGTTTTTTTTAGTGTTTTTAAGGTGTAGAGTTTAGGGTTTCTTAAGATTCAGGTTTCTTAGGGTTTAGGGTTTCTTAGGGCTTAGAATTTATGATTTAGGGTTTGGGGTTTTATGTTTAGGGTTTTTTAGGGTTTTGGGTTTTAGGATTAGGGTTTTTTAGTTTTATTGTTTCAAAGTTTTTGAGGGGTTTTTAGGATTTTTTAGGTTTATTTAGGTTTGGGGTTTTTAAAGCGTTGTAGGGTTTAGGGTTTCTTAGTGTTTAGGCATTCTAAGGGTTTATGGTTTCTTAGGATTAATGGTTTCATATGACTTAGTGTTTAAGGTTTAGGGTTTAGGGGTTTTATAAGGTTATTAGGGGTTTTATAGGGTTTAGGGTTTGTTCGAGTTAAGGTTTAGTGTTTCTTAGGGTTTAGGGCTTAGGATTTAGGGTTTTAGGTTTAGGTTTTTTTAGGGTTTCGGGTTTAGAGTTTAGTCCCTACAGTTTATTTAGGTTTAGGGTTTTAGGTTAAGCATTTTATTTAGGGCTCACGGCTTTGAGTTTTTTAGGTTAAGGATTTTCTTTAGGGTTTCTTAGGTTTTGGAATTTTATAGCTTTTTTGGCTTTAAGTTTAGGATTTCTTAGTCTTTAGGGTTTCTAAAGGTTTAGGGTTTCTTTGGGTTTAGAATTTAGGATTTAGGGTGTATTAGGGTTTACAATTTAGGATCTATTAGGGTATAGGGTTTCTTAGGATTTAGTGTTTCTAAGGGCTTATGGTTTAGGGTTATTTAGGATTTAGGGTTTTGGATTTTTGGATTTTAGGTTTGGGGTTTTTAGTGTTTCTTATGGTTTAAGGTTTAGGCTCAGGGCTTTTAAGTTTAGTGTTTTTAAGGTTTTTAGGGTTTTAAAGGTTTTTTATGCTTATGTTTTTAGGTTTTCTAGGGTTTAGGGTTTTTTATGGTTTAAGGTTAATGTTTTTAGCTTCAGGGTTTAGTAAAAAGGTTTTTTTTTAAGGCTTTAGGGCTTTGGGTTTTAAAGGTTTTCTTTAGGGTTTTTAAGAGTTTCTAATGGTTTAGGGTTTTTGAGGATTTGGGGGTTTAGGGATCAGTTTTTTTTTAGTTTTTTTTAGGTTTATGGGTTTTTTAAGTTTTTTTTTTTAGTTTTATTAATGTTTTGGGTTTAGGGTTTCTTAAGATTTAGGTTTCTTAGGGTTTAGGGTTTCTTTGGGCTTAGGATTTATGATTTAGGGTTTGGGAATTTACGTTTAGGGTTTTTTAGGGTTTTGGGTTTTAGGTTTATTATTTTAAAGCTTTTTAGGGCTTTTAGGAGTTTTTAGGTTTATTTTGGTTTGGGGGTTTTAAAGTTTTTTAGTGTTTAGGGTTTCGTTGTGTTTAGGCTTTCTAAGGGTTTATGGTTTGTTAGGATTTATGGTTTCATATTACTTAGGGTTTAAGGTTTAAGGTTTAGGGTTTAGGGGTTTTATAAGGTTTTTAGGGATTCTATAGGGTTTATAAGGTTTAGGCTTTATAGGATTTAGGGTTTCTTCGAGTTTAGGATTTAATGTTTCTTAGGGTTAGGGCTTAGGATTTAGGGTTTTAGGTTTAGGTTTTTTTATGGTTTAGGGTTTAGGGTTTAGGCCTTATGGTTTATTTAGGTTTAGGGTTTTGGGTTAAGGGCTTTATTTAGAGCTTACGGCTTTGAGTTTTTTAGGTGAAGGATTTTCTTTTGGGTTTCTTAGGCTTCGGATTTTAAAGATTTTTTGGCTTTAAGGTTTAGGATTTCTTATTGTTTAGGGTTTCTAATTATTTAGGGTTTCTTTGGGTTTAAAATTTAGGATTTAGGGTTTATTAGGGTTTAGAATTTAGGGTATGTTAGGGTTTAAGGTTTCTTAGGGTTTAGTGTTTCTAAGGGCTTAGGTTTTCTTAGGGTTTATTGTTTAGGGTATTTTAGGGTTTAGATTTAGGATTTAGGATTTAGGATTTTGGGTTTTAGGATTTCACTACAAAAAAAATAGCTATTAGATAAGGGAAATCTCGTCCCTAAAAGTCTAAATTTGGTCCCTAATAGTCAATTGCTGCTAGAAAAATCTGGTCACCACTCGTCGTAATAGGCTTTGTCGCTAAAAGTTAATTGTGACGGGTAATCTTAACTGGTCCCTAAAAGGATTCAGCGACTAGGTATGTTCTGGTCTCTAAATTTTTCATTAGGGACCATATTTCTGGTCCTTAAATTGTTGTATGGTTTCACCTTTGGATATCTACTTACTTTTAGCGTCCATGTCTACTGGTCCTAAAAGACTTTTGATGAAAAGCTAACTGGTCGTAAAATATTTTCTATTCTGGTCCTAAAAATGTGTATTGTCATTTTTAGTACTAATTATATTACTATTTATAATATAAATTCAATTGCAAGAAGAACAAATATTAATAAATACATGCATTTATATACATAATTAATTACAAAATATAGATTAATATCCAATAGGTAGCAATGTACCATGGTATGACCCCAATATATTACATTTGATAATACAAAATATAAATATTTCTCAAAAATCTCAACAAAATGATATCCAATTTAGGTCTTAAAATCTTGCATCTTGACTTTTCAACTCGACTTCTATTTTGGTCTAAGACTTGTAAGTTTATCAAGTCTTCAAAATCTATAAAAGACACAATCCATACTGTTCAAAATTTGGAAAAAGCAGTAGCTTGCCTAGAAGTTAAAGGCAATAACACACAAACATATATATTTACCTCCAAATGCCTAGAAAAGAAATAAATTAACTTTTCTTATGTTAACTTTTATTTTAACATTTAAAAAGAAAAACTTTTCACTTCTCAACTCACCATCTTGATATATATGCTTTTGATTCAATAGAAAATCTATTACTTCTGTTCAGCTGGTCCACATCACTAACAATCTTGAAATTAAACAAGGAGTGGGATAGATACATCTACCAAGTGGAGGGATAAGCATGAAAAGAACCCGATCACAAGATCTCTAATCATAAACAAAATATTTTTCTATAGAAATTAGAAAAGAAATACTTATCATTAAATAAGAATCATAAAAGAACTCACAATTTCCATCAGCTAAAGTATTGCCAGCATCCTTTCCATCTGTCTTTGATGGCAAACTGTGATCTTGTGGTCAAACACAAGCATAAAAACATATCAGATTTACTGTTACAATTCAAGCAAGTACGATGTAGATAAACACCGTGAGGGTTCATTTAGAAATTACTATTGTCTCTCTTCACCTTCTCAGCATGATCATATGTTCATTGAGCTTAGACTCATCATCAAAAGAGCAACTAAAACTTGTATATGGAAAGAAGGGAGATGCATTAACTAGTTAAGAAAGCATTGAAAATTCTAAGTTCTAACAATGAGTTGCAAAATTCTACGAATTTTGCAGCTACAAGTTGCTTTTATATAGAGAGATAAACTATGCTTGTATGGATGAACATGAAATTTGAAACATCAATTATGTATTTAATTTCGTTTTCAGCTTTATTAAAGAAATAAAACAAAACTAAATAAAAATAAATTCAATCCAAGCAACACTGATTTTCTTAATGCAAGTAATTGTAGTGATGATTTTGAGAAATACATACTGACTCTTCTTCCATAACCTCTATAGATAATCATTTCAGTACAGTCATCATCAGATTCCCATTTCTCCCAAGGCCATAGAATATACGTTAAAGTTATTCATAAGAGAGACGAGAGCCTTAACTAGAAGTGAATGCAAAACTATAAAGGGCAAGGGCACGCAAAGAAACTATCTGCATTAAAAGAATTGCTTAATGAGATTCATAAAGTTTCCTACCCTAAATCAAGTTATTATAAAGTTAGGCGAGATTGGATTTTTATTTTTAATTAGATAGCAAAGGGTAATACAGACATTCTGATAATGTTCCTATTATGGATGAGTTTGGATCTTTCTGCTAATTTTGACAACAATTTAGTTAAAATTTCACATGAAAAGAAGATTCAAACTCTTAGGAAATATGCAATGAAGTTATATCATATATGTAATTCAAAGATACGGGCATGCTTCTAGTGTTTATCTTATAACAGATGCCACGATGCCCATTCTGAAAGTTATCAATTGTGGTACAAAAGTCGAGTGTGGTATATCAATTGAAAACAAGAATGGAGTTCCAAAGTCTATGATAAATCACATATTTCGTTCACTAAATGAAATATTTCAGTTTGATGAAATCTTGGGCAAAAACGCATAATTAATGTTAGCCAGCTACAATTTCTAAACATATCATGCCAAACAGAAAATGATCTATTGAATGTTAGGAATGCTTAACTTCAGTAAGTTGGGAATAGTCAAAAGAGGTTGGGCTACTGCTTAACTCTCCCTGTACAAGAAGAAAATGATCTAGTGAAGGTTGGTAAGGAGTACATTCAGTGAGATGGGGACAAACTGAGGAGGATAGTGTACCACCGTATTCTCTCTTGACAAACAGAAAATGATCAGTAGAAACACCGGGAGGAACTTCTTAGATTGCTAATTAGTTGAGAAAATCAGACACATAATATTAGCTCAAAAGAAAGCATAACAATAAGTATGCACTATAGACTATGTGGTCAAAATGCAAATAGGAGATAGGGGAGAAAGCTAATTAACTATTTGGTTCTTGATGGGTGAATCGCTAGCTTTCCCCGATTATCATTTATATCATCTTCTTTGATATATTCTCACACATAGGCTTGGAGAAGTACATTGTGTGTATCTAGTTGAATCATTTGCAATACTTTTACATTCTTGTTGGGACTTAGGGAGTATCTCATATGATCTAGAAGTACCCCTCGTTAACCTCATGATTTTGTACTACTTTGTTAGGACATATTGTTCAGTATTATGTACTTAGATATGACCAAACAAGATGGAGTATTAATTTGCTCATTGTAGGTACATTGTATATAACTTATGAACATCAAGGACTTTTCAAGGGAAATGTGTTCCTGGGGAAAAAAATATTCAAGCAACATAATACAAATGATGATAAAGTTCTAATGAAAACTAAAGGAAGCCACTGAGCAAGAGAGGAACAAAAGGGAGGACAAGTACTCTGTGTTGCAACTCTACAAAAAGTCACTTTTTTGTTATTATTTTTTACTTTATTTGATTTACAAAACATCATGCTTCTATGGGTATAAATTTTTTACGACCTCATTCTGAATAGTTCTGTTGAAGTTCTAAAGTTAGCATTTACACAAATCAGAGTATGCAAAGGTCTTCACTGCGAACAAGAGTACACAAAAGTCTGCACTACTAACCAGATTAGGCAAAGAACTGCATTAGAAACTATAACTCATGTACTTTGATGATAAATTTTTACCCTTTGACGAGCATCATAATTGACTTGTTCACAAAACCTTTAATTTGAAACATGGAAATAGATGGTCTACTTCTTTTAGAGAAGTAATTTGACACAACCAATAATGTATTATTTCAACAAAAAAAACACGCAAAACTAGTTTTCTATCATTCATACAGAATTTGAAATATTGTTGAATAATCAGAACAAAACAAGCAAAGGTCAAAATTTAGAATAACAAATGTCGCCAATGAGTATAACAAGCAAAGTTGAACCGCAATTGAATCTCAATTTTAAAATGTACCCTTCCAAAACTAACAACATATATCTGTACAACTTCAAGATAATAACCACTATTATGATATATCTGCTGGATAATTGAGAGTGTGAGTGAATGTGCATAAAATTAGAAACATTTAACCGATTCTAGATACATTCATAGCTAATGAAAATATGAAATTTCATCAAAAGAAGGTAGGATTCTAGATTAAATAACAAGTAAAATAACAAAAATAACAAAATTAATCATGAATATATGATTCTGGAGAATTGAGGCAATGAACAATTGAAAATTTGACAGGGCATAATGAATATAAATAATGTTCCTGTAGGACTGAGCTTGGATTGAAAGATTAATAATGTATAATACCTACATTATATTATATGGTATGGTTGCTAGTTTCTCTAACAATACCCCTTGAGAATCCAACAAAACACTTACAAAGGCAAAATTAGTACAATTCAGGTGTCTAAATTGGGTGTCCAAATCGAGAAAAGAGGAATCTGAAAATAACTCTTAAACTATTGATTGACTTTCACAGAATTTTAGAAATCCCATTTTAGAATCAATGAAATAGAAAATTACCTCCAATGCTTGATTATCCAGTTGTTGCAAAGCCTAGCCGCAATATTTTCATCAAATCGAAGAAGAAGCTTGAAAGTGGGTTTCTCATGATTAGGGGAGGAAACAAGCTTCGTCAGTTTAATTCTTGAGGATGCACAATTGAATAATTTTGAGCCTTGGAAAGTGGGTCATATAAAGAAAAAGCTTTAAACGGTGGAGATAAAGCGTTCATCCTTAGGCAACAATGGTGAGGAGATTAGGGTTTAAAGATTTTACTTTTGAGAAATATATTTATGTACAAAGACCCTTCACCCACTAAATAAATAGACATTTAATGATTTGAGCGTGCCTTTTGTCCTCTAAATTTACTTTTAGGGACTGGTTGTTTAATTAATATAGAGACCAAATTTAATATCGTCTTAATAAAAATAATTAAAACTGCAAATTCGGGACTAGAAGTAAAACCCATCCTTATAAGCATACTTTTAAGGATTAGATTCCTGACTTGTCCATATAGGTTGGTCTTTAAAAAGCCTTTTTCTTGTAGTGTTTTAGGATTGGGATTTTTAGTGTTTATTATGGTTTAAGGTTTAGGCTCAAGTTTTTTAAGTTTTAGTTTTTTTATGTTTAAGTTCTTTAAAGGTTTTTTTAGGGTTTAGGGTTTCTAAGGATTTAGGGTTTCTTAAGGTTTAGCATTTCTTAGGGTTTAGGATTTAGGGTTTTTAGGGCTTAGCGTTTAGGATTTCGAAGGCTTTAGGTAGGGTTTTTATGACCTTTTAGGGTTTAGGGTATATGATTTAGGGTTTTTAAAGATTTTTTAAGGTTTAGGGTTATGAAGGTCCTTAGGATTTTTTTTTAGGGTTTTTAGGTTTAGGTTTCTTAGGTTTAGTCTTTTTAAAGGTTTTTAAGGGTTTTTTAGGTTTAGGATTTTTTAAGGTTTTAAGGGTTTCTTAGGGTTTAGGATTTTTAGGTTTAGGGTTTTTAAGGGGTATTAAGGTTTAGGGTTTATTGTTTTATTTTAGAAATTTTTAGGTTTAGGATTTTTTATGATTTAGGGCTAAATATTTAGGGTTTAGGGTTTAGGGTTTCATATGGTTTAGGATTTTTAAAGGCTTTTTAGGATTTAGTGTTTTCTAGGGTTTAGGGTTTTCGGTTTCAGATTTTAAAATGTTTTTTAGGATTTATGATTTAGGGCTTAGGTTTTTTTTTTGTAGGTTTAGGGTTTATGGGTTTTTTGGATTTAGGGTTTAGGACTTAGGATTTTTTAGGGTGTTTTAGGTTTAGGGTTTCTAAATAGTTTTTAGGGTTTTGTGCTTAGTGATTTTTTTGGATTTTTTAGGTTTAGCGTTTTTACAGGGTTTATAGGGTTTACGCTTTCTTAGGGTTTATGGCTCTTAGGGTTTAGGGCTTATGATTTGGTGTTTTAGGTTTAGGGTTTAGCATTTAGGGTTTATTTAGGTTATGGGTTTTATTTAGGGTTTACGAGTTTGAGTTTTTAAGATTAAGAGTTCTTTTTAGGATTTTTTAGGCTTAGGGATTTTAAAGGTTTTTAGGCTTTTTTAAGGTTTAGGATTTCTTAGGGTTTAGAGTTTCTAAGGATTTAGGGCATCTTAGGGTTAATGATTTAGTGTTTCTTAGGGTTTAGAATTTAGGGTTTCTTAGGGTTTAGGTTTCTAAGGGTTTAGGATTTCTTGGGGTTATGGTTTATGGATTTTAAGGATTTAGCACTACAACATTTTAGGCTTTTAGCCACCCCAGTAAAGTGTAGCCTAAACTAGAAAGAAGTGTGACCTTTGATAAAAGGCTACACTTTTAGACTTTAAGCAACGCTTTTTAGGGGGTGGCCTAAAAACGCGTAAACTTTGACATTATGCCACATTTTTTAAATGTCGCCATAGCACCTACTGTTAAAAAGCGTAGCCAAAAAGGTATAAAGGGCACGCTTTGTAGTAATTTATTAGCAACACCTTTTGTTTGATTATACTACACTTAAAAGCGTGACCTTTGCTTAGTTATTGGTCACACTTAAAAAGTGTCACCATTTGTATCTCATCTACAACAACACTTATAAAGTGTAACTTTTCTTATGTACAAGATAAAATTTGTAATCAATAAGCCACATATTAGACGTCCCTATAACAACACTTTTGAAGTGTGGCAATGTTGTGTAGAATTTTTGTAGCCATAATTTTTCAATTTTAAGAATAATAATTTTTATTTGCATATATTCAATAATCACATAATTAAATATATATAAGTGATTGAAAGCACAAAATTAACTAATAAGTAAATCAAAGGAATATATTTCAAATAAATTTCGAGAAATATGTCTTGTACAACCGATACCTAGAAATCAATTGCTTCAAGATCTCTACTACCAATAAATTCCACAAAACCAAATGCATTCAAACATACATGACAATAGTACAAAAACTCTTCATCATTCACTACAATAGATCGAGTTTACTTCTGGCCACTATTCAAATTCAATTACCGACATTTTCCTGTACATTCAAAATAAAAATAAGTTAGTGAAATAAATCATGTATTTAATATGCTCAATACTAGTCACTTTTAACAATACCTTCCCAGCCCCTTCTCAATGTAGTGGTAGTGTTATGAAAAATAGTAAGTAACAAAATAGATTGCTGCTAAGTGATACAAGTAACCGTAGATCTGTAATCATGTTTGAATATGTATTTTTACAAGCTAGGATGCAACAGTTGCACCCGTAATCCATGCAAATGGTCTTGCATAAACCATTAATCCCCTATTTCCCCAGAACTCCAACTTCAAAATAAATCACTTTCACATCTAAATGAACAATCAATTACATAAAGCCACCTACAAATGTGTCAACAAACAAGCATATCAATTGCTAATTCAAAAAATTCTGAAAATTAATGATATTCTAATCAAACATAGATTAATTATGAAATATTCCACTTCCAAGCAGTAACTTTACTGTACGAATGTTCAATTCAAAGTCATCATTAACCATAGATGGACTTCATAGGAAGATAATACTAGCCTTTACAAGTTACAAAAACAAAGGGGGAATGCTCACAACACAGCAGTCTCCAAAACAAGAAATAACTAATCCATACATATAAAAGATTTCCGAACATCTGAATTTTATGGTGATTAACAATTAAATAAACCAAGCTTAAGGCAAGCACAACAACTACGAACTCAAGACGACTAAGAACGGATAGCTGATTCACTCTCTTGCTATTTCTTTTCTTTGGCTGCACGCTACAAATTATATCAAAAGAAATTTTAAAAAATATGTGGAAACGTCCTTGATGAGGTTGGGTGCTAACCTAACTACCCCTTGGTGCATATGTGGAAACTTCAACTCTTCATTATCATTTGAGGATAGAAAAGGAGGCCAACCAGTAAACGAAAGTGTGAGTAGAGATTTCCAGCAAGTAATTGATACTCTAATCCTAACTGATATGAAAGCGATCGGAAGAGTATTTTCTTGAACTAATGGGCATATTTGGAGCAAAATAGACAGGGCATTATGTAACGAGGCATGGAATCCACAATATGGCCACATTACAACTCAATTCGAGGAATAACACTTCTCAGGTTACTCCCCAATCCATATAAAAAGAACCACAACTATGGCCTTAAGAAAAAAGCCTTTCAGGTTCCTCAACATTTTAACCGAGGATGAGAAATTCATGGAAATTGTAGAACATAGCTGGCAGCAACCTGTCACGACCCGATTTCTCAAGTCATGATGGCACCTACTATAACCCACCAGTAGGTAAGCCAACCCGTAACCCGGAACAACAAGTAATGGGTCTGAGGGTAGAAACTAAACAAGAGTAGGTAAATAACAATATAAACAGGCGAAAGCAACCCAAAATATATATACAAATAAAGATCCCTCCCAGAACCTGGAAGTCACTAGTACAGAGCTACTACGAAA
>JAJOOR010087258.1:0-15930 GCA_036250505.1 Solanum acaule | reverse complement strand
ATTTTGGTCTTTGAATCACTTTTGAAAATCTTTGATAGAACTCCTTGAATGAGAGGTTATTCAAGAATCAAGAGTCACCATACCTTAATTATTGAAGAACCATGAAATTGAAGAAAAAATCAGTTGAAAACCCATCTTCTAGCTTGAGCTTCATCAAGGTCTTCAATGGAGTTTTTGAGATAATCTATTTTGAAAGGGAATGGTCAATTTGAAGAATGGGGTCTAATTTTAGGTTTTGGGGTTTTAACCAACTTAAAATACCCTAAAATAGGTAGAATAACCATTTATAATAATTCCCCAAAGTACCCAAACTACCCCTCACTTAGTGGGACCTTTTAAACAAGTCAAACTTGAGTTTTATTTTCGCAGATTTCGTCGGGAAACAAGTTCGTGACGCGGAGGTGTTCCCACAAGTTTTCATAAATTAAATCCGAGACAGTAGAGTCTGCGACATGTCCGCGATGCGGACCAAACATTTGGCCCTTGGTGGAGCTAGTCCGCGACGCGGACATGCTCCCTCCAAGCACAACTTCAAGCTGCCTTGGCAGCTTGCTTGGCCAAGGTTGGGGTCCTCCTCGGGGACACTTAGGGTGGCCCCCGGGGCGTCGTATCCGAATGTTTTGACCCTAAAAACATTTATTAAGACACTAGGGTCACCTCCACTTATTTTAGACTCCAAACAACACATAAAAACATGAACAACATACTAGAACACACCAACACGTAAAAGACTAGTTTCTAAACGTCTTGGTCGTCCATTGATGTTTGACTTCCAAACTCTTTAAAACTAACTAAAAAGGCTATTCTTCATTATTTTAACAAGTTATTAATGTATTAAACCCATGTGAGGCTCTACTTTATCCTACTTCATTTTGAGGGTTGTTACAGCTTCTTCACAATTCTATCGGCCATGAGTAGTCGCATCACAGTCGTTTTTGGATCCCCTAAACCCAACTTCTTGTAGTTAGACAATGGCATCAAATTAATGCTAACACCCAAATCACACAACGCCTTAGCAAAATGCAACAACCCTATGGTGCAAGGTATAGTGAAAGCACCAGGATCCTCTTTCTTCTGCAAAAGTGACCTAGTAGCAATAGCACGACAATGTTACAACCTCTCGTCATTCTCAAAACTGACGGCCCTCTTTTTAGTCTCCAAGTCCTTCATAAATTTCGCATACCCATGCATTTGCTCCAAAGCCTCTATTAACGGAACATTGATGGAAAGATGTTTCAACATAGTAATGAACCTGCAGTATTTTCCTTCTTCAGTCTTCTTTACCATACTCTATGGGAATGGAGGTGGAGGTGGAGGTCTAGGCATAGGAACAACTTTTTGGGTTATCTCCGCTTCTTTCTCTATAGCATTTTTGGACTCTTCAGTACCCTCAATCTCATCTTTATCTCTTTCTACCACAATTTCAACCTCAGACGGCATAGGGGGATCAATGGTCTGTTTACCTCCTCGAGTCTTGTCTTCCATACAATGCCCATCATTCTTTGGATTTTGGATGGTGTTGCTAGGAATTGTGCCAGGCTGACGTGGTTCACAGTAGTTGACAACTGATTAAACTGCTGCTCAAGTTTCTTTATCGACACTACATGGGCATCAACTTTTTGACTGATTCCAGATAAGTCATTTTGCATCTCTTTCACATTCTCATCAGTCGAATTAAATCTCTTAATCATCTTCGGCATCATATCCTCAATCCGTGACATACTACCCCCAACCTCTCTATTACCAAATTCCTGATTTGCAGGTGGAACACAAGGCCCAACTCTTTCATTTTTATTGCCATAGTTGTTCCGGTTGTAGTTGTTGTCGCGATTGTAGTTCCCATCCCAGACATAGTTACCCTTTCGGTTGTAGTTACCATAGTTTAGACCTTGGTTTCTTTGCCCTTGGTCCCAAATATCCGAGTTGGAACCTTGGGCGTTGGCTCAGAAACCCCCCGTTTGATCGTTCACCAAATAAGCATATATCTCATAGTAACATTCTTCAACTGGTGGTGGAGTTCTAGTTAGGTAATTTACTACATTAACCTTTTCTGCACCTCCGCTCACATGCCTCAACACCAACCCAAGTTTTGTCCTCATCCGAGCCATCTTCTCACGAATGTCATCGGTAGATTGATTAGGTGCAACTTGATCAGCAAAAGTGCTTCTTCCAGTGTCTGAATTTCTAGTGCTCCATGCTTTTGTTATTTCGGGAAATCTTCTCCAATTTCTCAGCGATCTCCTCAAAAGCGCACTCACCATATGATCCTGCAACAATAGTATCTAGCACAACCTTACCATTGTCATCTCGACCTATATAGAAGTACTCCTTTAGTGACTCATCATCAATGCGGTGATTTGGAACACTTCTTATGAATGCAGTAAACTTATCCCACAAACTGCTCACAGACTCTCCAGGTAGTACTACAAAGTTTTTCAGTTTGTCCTTGTGATTTAGCTTTTTGGACAACAGAAAATACTTTGCCATGAACACCTTGTGCAATTGGTCCCATGTATGAATTGAGTTGTACGGAAGCTCAGAAAACCACACCGCAGCATCTCCGGTAAATGATAGAGGGAAGACTCTCAACCCTATGACGTTCATATCCAACTTCGGTCGTCCCACACAACTCTTGTAGACACTCATCAACTTGGCCATGTGCCCATACTGATCTTTCGAAGCCATACCAGAAAACAACTCCCTTGTTGTAAGCATCTGCATCAGACTGCTGGTCACTACAAATGTATGCCCTGGAGGTAGAGGAGAGAGAACAATAAGTCCTTCTGATTCAATTATATTAAAGTCGACCCTGTAATTATCACTCAACCTCGGTTCAGGTGGATTCTGTACCCTCAAAGCATCGCCAAGTAGATTATCACCATGATCCTGAGTGTGCACATTAACAACCCCATGAGGCTGCAAGTCAACTCCATCACCTAGATTCTCTCCAATTAGATTGACTTGGACCCCTTGATTATTCATCTTTCTCAAAGTTTTGCTCAACTTTAGATCGTATGGGGTCAATGTTTGCCTCGACTTCATCTACTTGGCATACACTAGAGTAGAAACCTATAGAAAACAAAAACAAAAGAAAATGTAAAATTAGGAAATAATTGACTAAAGTTCAATAATGTAGTTAAATTTAATCTAAAAGCCTTATTTCCCGGCAGCGGCGCCAAAATTTGATACGCTCAAATTACACTTTCTTAAAGAAGTATAAGCGGTTGTCGTCAAATAAAAAATCCAACTTGTAGGTTGGGGTCGATCCCACGAGAAATATGGTTCAGACTTAAACTTAACTCACGATTATATTCATTTAGTCAAACTATTTCTGAAACAAGTAAATAAAGAGGGGGGTTGTAAGCAAATAACCGATTGTTGTTTAAGTAAAAAGTGTGAAAGATTCAAACTTCGAGTTACCAATATGAGAGAGAAACTAGGGTGTATGTGTTCCCCATAAGCTCTTAACGCGGTAATCCTAATAATAGTAATCCTTTCCTAGTATTTTACATGCAAAGTTGGTAAGATAGACATCCCTAAGTGATTGGTCCTCCAAATAGGGAATTTCACTCCACACCTTGGTCCGGCTACGTGTGTATACTTTACTAACCCTTACCTTTACCTGATATTTGACATCACATCAATGTATGGCTTAGTTTTCACCCTCACACCAATTGATATTAGACTATTTGATATTATCACACTAAATCTCTGTTGATAATTCTTTTCTTATTAACTACCTCCTTGGTCCAGCAAGTAGCAACAATGTGAGTTCTAATGCGTGCACTTGTTAAAAAGACTTAGAAGTGAAAGAATTACCAATACATGCATCAATACTATTCAAGAATTACTTAGTTATTATTAATACGTTGTTAGTTGCTTATGGTTCCCACAACCCTAGTTGTGGATTTAGTTACTCATGCTTGAAAGAACACAATTCATATTTTGATAAAGAGAATTCATGAACTTACGTTTAGAGTAGAAGAAACCCAAAATCTCCAATTGAATTTCAAAGAAAAAATCTTATAAACCAAAATCCGCAAATCAAATTGCCAAAGTTTACAAGTTAATTCCCAAGAAAATACCAATAACTAAAAGTAACCAATAATGCCTAACCACCAAAAATGAGGTTTACATACCCTATTTATAGGAAAACATGTCCTAAACAAAAAGGAAAAAAAATAAGGAAATAAACTTTCTGGAACGCGGCTTTGATCGATGACTCGACCTACAGACCGTGGGTCGACCTACGGTCCGTAGGTCCCTCCGTTGGTCAACACTTAGAACTTTTTCAGTAAAGACTGGAACTTTCACTCTCATATCAACAACGATAGACGTGCAAGATGGACCGTAGGTTGACCTATGGTTTGTGGGTCCTCTTCCGTGGCTCCACACTTAGGATATTTTCATTAGGTACTAGAACTTCAACTCTCTAAACACTTTCAACGGATGTGTAGGACGACCCGTAGGTCGACCTACGGTCTGTGGGTCGCTTCATAGTTCCACACTTGGTCAGAATTCCCTGATGCTCCTATCTACGCCTACCCATCGACGGACCGTCAGAGGACCTACGATCCGTAGGTCACTCCGTGGGTGGCTATTTCTGCATATTTTCAATTGTCATCTCACTCAACCGCGTCCAAGCCTACTTCCAGTAAACATAACACATAAAACATTATTTCTAATACAAAATGACCCTAGACACACATAAATCTTAAGTGAAATGCATCAAAAATACCATAAACTCATGGTATATCAATTACCGACAATTTGTTTAGAGATTCTCTACTATTACATCTCATTTGACTAGACTGACTCAACAGAGTGTGAGCTTCTAGTAGTCTGATGAGTGTGAGGAGAGCTTTCAAAAGCTTAAGACCTTGTTGACTTTAGTTTCTTTTTTGATCCTACCTGATGAGGGTGTAGACTTCACTATTATTGTGATGCTTCTAGAGTTGGGTTAAGTGGTGTCCTGATGTAGAAGGGTAAGGTGATCACCTATACTTCTAGGCAGTTGAAGACCCATAAGAGGAATTACCCTACCTATGATTTGGAATTGACAGTCGTAGTGTTTGTGATTAAGCTATGGAGACATTATCTTTATAAGGTTCATTGTGAGGTCTTCACCGTCCATCGAAGTCTTCAGTACATCTTCAGCCATAGAGATCTGAACTTGACGTAGCGTAGATGACTTAAGCTACTGAAGGACTATGGCATCACCATCTTGTATCATCTAGAGAAGGCCAATATGGTGGCTGATGATTTAAGTAGGAAGACTTCTGGTATGGGAAGTCTTGCCTCTATCAGTGTTGAGGAGAGACCTTTGGCTAGAGATGTTTATATGTTATCTAATAGTCTTATTCGATTGTAGATTTATGAGCAGATGGGTTGTTTGATTGCTTTTATTGAGGTTTATTCTTTCCTTAGTTGAGCAGATTTGTGAGTGTCAGTTTGATGACAAAAAGTTGTGTCTCATTCGAGACAATGTAATGAGAGGGGAAGACAAGGAGGTTGTCCTTGATTCTGATGGTGTGTTGCAGATTGGATGCAGGATTTGTGTGCCCAAGGTGGGCGAGTTGATTACGCTGATTCTTAAGGAGGCCCATTGTTCCGAATATTCCATCCATCCGAGTGAGGCGAAAATGTATCATGAACTGAGCCAACACTATTGATGGTGTGGTATGAAGAGGGATATTGCAGATTTTGTCTTGAGGTGTTTGACTTGTCTGCAGGTTAAGTGTGAGCACCAACAACCTAGAGGTATATCTCAGAAGATGCATATTCCTACTTGGAAGTGGGAGCGGATTACTATGGACTTGTTGTGGGACTACCTACCACCGTGGGTGGTTATGACTTCATTTGAGTGGTTGTTGATAGGCTGACCAAGTCCGCCCATTTCATCCCAGTTCGGGTGAAGTATACGATAGAGAAGTTAGTCGAGCTTAATATCATTCAGATTGTATGGTTGCATGGAGTCCCAGTTTCTATAGTCTCTAATCGAGGATCATTGTTCACTTCCCATTTTTGGAAGGCTTTGCAGCATGACTTGGGTACTCAGCTAGATATGAGTACACCCTTCCATCCTAAGAAAGATAGTCTGAACAGATGATTTAGCTGTTAGAGGACGTGCTCTGAGCTTGTGTGATTGATTTTGGGGTTAGATGGGATCAACATGTGCCCCTAGCAGAGTTTGCCTATAACAATAGTTATCATTACAGTATTTAGATGGATCCTTTTGAGACATTGTATGATAGATAGTGTAGATCTCCGATCGGATGTTTTGATTCAGCTGAGATGGATTCATTAGATACAAACTTTCTTAGAGATTCTATGTAGCAGGTTTGTATGATCCATGGTAGACTGTTGATAACCTAGAGTTGATAGAAGAGTTATACAAATTAGAGAGTCCGAGCTCTAGTGTTCATAGAGGGTGATCATGTTTGGATCGAGTGTAACCTATGAAGAGGGTGAGGAGGTTCGGAAAGAAGTGCAAGCTTAGCCCTAGATGCATTAGAACCTTCAAGATTTTGAGTAGTCTAGAGAGGTGGCTTATAAGTTGACCTTGCCACCTAACTTGTTAGTTGTTCATCCTGTGTTCCATGTCTCCATGCTTCAAAAATATGTGTCAGATAAGTCCCATGTACTTCGCTTGATTCAGTTGAGTTGGCTCCAGACTTATCTTTTGAGGAGGAGCCTACAACCATTTTGGATAGGCAGGTCTGGAAGCTCAGTACCAAGGAGATCGCTTCAGTGAAGGAGCAGTGGAAGCATCGTTCAGTTGGTGAGGCGACTTGGGAGACAAAATCGGATATGCATGCCAGATATCCTCATCTCTTCGAGGCTCTAAGTACTTTCTTTTGCTTTATGATCGAGGACGAACATGGTTTTTAAATGTGGATAATGTAATGACCGATTGGTCATTTTTGGTGTTTTCATGAAAATTACCATTTTTCCCATCCCGATATTGACCTCAAATTTTTTCTGGTCTGAGTTTTGATGGTTGGTTTTGGACATTGAGTAAATGTTGAGATTTTAGTAAGTTTTGAGTTTGGAGGTTAAGTTGTTAAGAAAGTGGTTGTAGCAGTCTTTTGGAGTTTTGAGTGTCATAATGAAATTCTGTCAATTCCATTAGTTCAGAAACGTGGAATCTAATACGTGAGAGCTGCCAGTTTCCAATTCACAGTCTTTTTAAGGATTTGAGGTCCTAAGTTCTGCAGTTGTCGAATTTTAGCATTTAAGTTAACTTTGGTCAACATTTGAAGTCTAGAAGCTCAGATCGAAATTCTGAGAGTTCAATTGGATTTGGTGGGATGATTTTAGGCCTAGGAGTGGTCTTGATAAATTTTAATGAGGTCCTGAGCTTATTTTAGCCTTTTTAGGCGTTGAGTTAGTTTCTTGTGGTTTTCATGGATGGCGGGTCAAGGAGACCTTAGATTCATGTTTTGACGGTTCCTTTGAGTTTGAAATGTTGAGTAGAATTGATTTGTATATGTGGTTGTGTGTATGGGGTTCCGAACAAACCACAAGGGTCCTTTCAATGTTTTGAATTGTGGTTGTGTTTTCTGGTGTAGAAGTCCTCGGTTTTGCAAAGGTCATGTCACTTAAGCGACCTCTGCTTAAGAGAAGGGCATGTCGCTTAAGTGACCTTCGCTTTTGCGACACCCTTGTTTTTAGCGAGGTTCGCTTAAGTGAACCCCTAGTCATTTTTGCAACATAAGAGAGAGTTTTGGCTTGTCATTTTGGGGTTTAAGCCCCATGGCACCAATTTTGAGTTGTGGGAGCTTTGGGGAGGCAATTTGGACTAGATTTTCGAGGAAAATATTTTGGGTAACAATTATTAACTCTAAATCTTCATTTAACCATTGTTATTTATGTATTTATGTGTTCAAATCGAGCTTTGAAATGAGAAATTTGGGGTTATCTTCCAGAACCCAAGAAATTAGTAAAATGGTGATTTTGAAGTGGTTTTGATCCCTTTTTCGAAATGGTTTTCTATAATGAGTTCCTAAAGTCTTGAGTAATATTTTCAAGTATAAACTTTTGAATTCAAACCTTATTTTTGGAATTGGGTTTTGTGTTAATTGACCTATTTTTCTAGAGAGTTTATGTGGGTATTGTTGTTTCTGGATGGTGATGGTGAATACTTGATTATTATAAATTGTGTGGCTTTGAAAGTGATTTGTAAGGGGAAGACTCAAATCTTGGAGTGATTTATTAATTGATTTGAGGCAAGTGATCTCCTAAACCCCATATTCTAGTAGAATTCGTGTACTTCCTTCGTTGCTTGTGTATTAGGAGTAATGGGGATAAGGTGGAGGGTTTAAATTGTCCACTTGATACATCTAAATGAATAAAAAGGTGTTGAAATGAATAAGGCTATCTGTTAAACATGATGATATGATTTGCCTTATTGTGACCCTTGTTGATTGATTGGGGAAATGCTTGAAAGCCCTTATGTAGACTTGAATTGTATGAATTATTATCTCTTCCGTGTGATGTGATATTGCTTGTGTGCATTGATTGTGAACACCGTGATGCGACATGTGATGATTTATGATGCCGAGGTATTTGGCGATGAATGTTGTGATGCCGAGGTCTTTGTCGGTGAGTGCTATGATGCCGATGTTTTTATCGGTGAGTGTTGTGATGCCGAGGTCATTTTCGACTAGTGATTTGATATAAAGATGATGTAAATGGTTCCGGGTAATGGTATTGTGCCGATGGTAAATGGTTCTGGCAAGAGATTGATTATTGTAACTTGATGCATTTGATGCTTATGCGTGACTTGCTTGTTACTTGAGATTGATGTAATTGTTTTGTGTAATTGAACGACTTGACCTTGAGTTTGACTTGATTCATTTGATTATTGATTGTGAATGTTGGGCCTCGTGAGTTGTGTACTGTAGAATTGCTAGGTTGGGCTTATTTCTGTGCAGGTTATAGTTTGAGGAGGTTCGGTTAGAGTGTAAGGGGTATTCAATTTCTAGCTAGTTACCTTGTTTATTAGTTTGCTTGTTGGGTATCGTGTTATTGGTACTCACTCATTGCTTCTACACTTGTGTAGGTTCCGAGTCCGGACCCGCGTGATCTCTTTCTCATTCTTCTGATTTCGAGCCTTGTTGAGGAAATGAAGAGGTAGTTGCTTGCCACTTCGCCGGGACCGCTTTTTCCCTTTTCTTTATACTTTGTTCTATTTGAGAAACAAAGACCGAGACTTGTACTTATTTCTACATTCCTCATTTTATGTATCTAGTGGATTGTACATGTGACAACAAGCTTTGGGGTATTGTTTAGAATGAATAATTTTAAGGTCATGGTATTATACTAAGGTGGTTTTCAATTTTCTATTTAATGAATTGTTTGATCACAAAGTTAAGGGGTCGTGGATAAAATGTTTTAGATTAGGGTTGAGAGTTTCCATATTGTTTATTCACAAAAAAAGGGTTTTACATTATTCATTACTTTTTCGGCAAGCCGCCGGAGTTCCGACCAACGAAGCCAACCACCACCACGATGCCATGACATCTCCTTCTCTCACCCATCACTGCTCTAACCCTTTCCCTTTCTTTTTTTTTTCCAGGTCAAACAACAAACCAAACCACCGCTAGCCCACCATCAGAAGACCCCCCATTTCTTCTTCTTTCATGTTGTTACTAGCAACTCGCTGATCAACAAACAACATCCATAAACAACCACCACTTAAAATCCTTTTCTCCGGCCAGCACACTGTCAGAATCACCACCAAAACACACTTCCCAACCTACGACTACCACCAACAACCCTTTTTTCTTACCATTCCCCCTTTTTTTCAGCCACCAAAACCATCATCAACTCCGGCAAACAGCCAAAACCCCACCTCAAACCACTGACAACAATAGCTTAAATCTTACAGTCACCATTTCTTCCCTCTTCCCCTTTTCCCATTTTCGATTTCTATTTGCTTTGTAGTGTAATGACCTTCAGGTCATTTCTATGTTTATGCCTCTTGTTTGTCATTTAGAGCTCATCTATAGTGACCCTAAGTCGTTTATGACTTTCTGGGACGGACAGTTTGGTCACTTAATCGTTTATTTGGATTTTATGTGAGTTTTAGTGTTTTGGAGCTTTTGAACCTTGAACAATCATTTTTATCAGAAGTTTAGAAATATGACCTCAGAATCTAATTCTGACGATTGCATCAGCTCCAGAAGGGTCATTATAGGCTAGTAGCATAGTTGGCATGACTTTCGAGGCTTTCAGTGCGAGTCGGTGTGATTAGACGTTTTAACTTTCAAGTTGAAGCCTAAGTTTTACTTTAGTCAACATTGTGAATAAATGAGATCGGATGAGAATTGTGTCAGCGCGGTTAGCTCCGAAATGCCGAGTTTATTCTAGAACGACCCTTCATTTAGGTCCCGAGGCTTCTAGACTAATTCCAAGGCCCCTTGTGGATTTTGGCTTAAAATGAAAATTGAGTGTATGACCCACTTTATATTGAAACGACCTCGGATGGGAATTTCAATTGTTCCGTTGAGTCTGTAATGCTGTTTCCGATGGGGTAGCATAGTTTGTTTGTGTGTACAGGGTTCCCAATGAATCTTGGGCACCCCTTGAAGTTTGGAGGCCCAAGCCTTTTGCTGTCAGCTGAGGCGTCGCAGTCGCATGCTTGGTCCTCACGGTCACGAATGACTGGCGAACTTGACCTTGTGTTCACGTGTGGTCGGCTGTGATCCCGACCAGGCCTCTCTATTTAAGGCTTGTCGTGAGGTAGCCTTGGCCCTTTTAGTATATTCACGATTTCACCCTCGTTTTAACTCCGATTTGGGTGATTCAAAGTGCCATGCACTCGTAATGGTCAGAGATATGTTGTAAGGTGATTGGATTGTGTTGGTGGTACTCTATTCGAGGTTAATTTTCCCAGTAAGTTGTTGCCCCTTCCCTTTGATTTGAGTTTTCATTGTGTTGTTGTGTTAGCCGATTTTCGACCCGCGAATTGTGTCCTTTTTTGGGACACAAATTCAAGACATGGTTTAGGACCTTTTGACGAAGTCATTTCTAGAATTTCCAACATGGATCCTTCAATTCCCGTATGACTCTAAAAATTGGTCTGTCTTTGTTTTGGGTGATTTTGCTGTCTAAATGACCATATTGACATTGTGATCCTATTTTTGATAGTGTGGAAGCGTTTAGAGGCCGTTCGGAAGGGAAAAACTCCGGCCTGGTAATTTAGAGTGTGCGTGATTGGCCTACAGGAAGGCTACAACTTGCTTTCTAATTAAATTGAACATGAATGTGTAAAATCATGATGAAGAGTGTGAATTGGGGGGCAGATACCTAATTATTCCTTCTTTTCTTGCTAGAGACCACGATTTAGGGTTGATTTCCACTATTTCAAGGATAGTAACATGCTGGTAGAAGGTTGTATGTGTGTTGTAGCATGCTATGTGATTTACTCGTGTGATTACTTATTTTTGGAGCATGTTTGGGCCTTAGTCCAGGATATACTAGTGTTGCCTTACACCCATGCACCTCGTGACTTTGATATGTCTTTGACGCCACTTGGATGGACTAAGTCTTAGTAGACTAGGATAACAAACTCGAGTGTGATAGTATGAGCCTTAGCTTAGGCATTTGCGATGCTTGATAGCCTTTCTGTCTCCTCTCCCTATTTCTGCAGCTCCGATGCGTTATCAGAGATTGTGTGTTTTCTCAGGATTGGAGTTCTTCCAGTTTGGAGCTTTTTCTAATATCGATAAGGGTGGACGTCGATCCACGTTGGATTGGAGTCTACTTGAGATCCTCTTCGGAGTCGATATACCTCTGGCACTCTTTCTAGCTGGGCAGTTGATGACCCTCAGAGTGGGCTTGCTGGCTAGGCAGCCTGAATATATGAGATCCTCTACGGAGTTGACACTCCCCGAGACAGTTTTGCTAGCTGGGTGGTTGATGCCCCTAGGAGTGTATTATACTGCTGGACAACCCAAGTTGATAGGCACTCTTGCTAGCAGGGTTGGGAGCTGACTAGTGGAGTTGATTGCCACTCTTGCTAGATGGGCTGAGAGTCGACTAGTTCTTGAATTGGAACTTGGATTACTCTACTGTCTTATAGACTTAGCTATTTTGTGTACCTGTCAGTCTTATGGGGTTCGTGTGGGTTTTACCTCAACTTGTGCACGAGTGTACTTTCTGGGCTTATAGGGTCAAGTTAGGTTAGTTTAGCTATACTTAGATTTACTTTCCGTATGCTCGTGTGCCTTCTTTTCTTATACGCTTTGGACTATGTTTAGGTCTAGACTCTACCTTATCAGTCTGTCTTTACCTTTCTTGATCGGTCGGTCTATGATGCCTACTGAGTACTTTGTCTTGGTACGTATGCTATACTATGCATCTTTCCGTGATGCAAGTCCTAGTACAACTACCAACGGTGATCGTTCGTGCCGTCTTTTACAGCTTATGGATATCAGAGATGAGGGTGAGCTCTTGGCATCCTAGATCAGCCTATCTCCATCTGTACATATGTTAGCTTGTCCTTTTCCTTTAAGATGGCTTGTTGTGGTCCACTTTTGTGACTTGTATTTATCTTATTAGACAACTTTGTACTCGTGACTTCCAGGTTCTGAGAGGGTTGATAACACTCAAATCACCCTCCATACCCAATTAAATGAGTAAGAGATCGTCGTCAATAAAAACCCAACGAAGAGTCGGGGTCGAATCCCACAGGGAATGGTGTATCGTTGAGAATTCCTTATCAATAAATATGGACTTTAATCTAGCTCTTTTTTAATAGTAATAACAATTGGGTGGATGGTACCCCCAACTTAAAAGAAAGCTTTGGTTATCAAATTTTGCAATTAAACTGAAAGTTAAACGAAATCAAGAGTTAATAAGCAATCTAGGGATGGGGGGATTGGAAGTTGATCTCACATAGGGGTAATTGTGCTACTCTATAGTGATGAACATTCATGAATAGGCTAAGTCATCTTCATTGACGTTAATCATCTTTCGATCTCAAAGCATCTATGCATAAAATCTCCTTTCGGTCTCATCTATACGTCACTGGTAGACAACCCAATACCTTATTTTATTCTCTCTTTCAAGAATAGGGCAATTATATTACGACCCATAACCTCTGTTTCAAGCAAACTACATACATCAAACCTAAATTGCTAGTATTGAACTAATTACCCACCCCAATCAATCTCTTTCGAGCATCAACTAGAGATCAGAAGTAGGAATTAAGTTTGCAACCTTAATCCATTAGTTAACCCCATGGTAATTAGACCAAATTCATGTATGAACAACAACAAAACAGAGCATAGCACAATAGACACTACATTAAATCAACACCCAACCCCATTAGAGCACTCCTAGATCTTGGGGTTTTAGCCACCCATCACAAAAATTAAAGAAATTATACCTTTCATGAAAGCAGCCACGGGTAACATGAAATCAAGCAATAAAGAGTAAATCCACTATGGATTCAATTTCAAATTGTCAAATTCAAGTATAAAGTTGTAAACCCCCAAAAGCTAGAAAAGTGTTCTTCAAAGGTAAAGTATTCTCTACACTATTCAAACTCCCTAAAAGCTCTCTGTCTCTACTTTATTCAATAAAATTTCAGACTCTCTACCAATTCTATCCTTTATGCTATTTATATTTTCCCAAAATATGGCCCAAATATTCAATTAATGATTGATTCGGTGACATTAGTCGGGCTCGCCAAACATACTCGGCCGATCAACATTCACTCCTCAGCTCGGCTTGTGATGCACTTGGCTTCATGTGTGTGAACTTCAGTTGGCGAACTCGATTGAGTCAGACTTTCACGTTCGGTGAATCACTGAATACCACCTTAGTCCGCCGTTCGAGCTTTAAATATTTGCCTTGCACACTGTTACTTTAGGCAATGTGTATCAAGACCGACGTTCTAACTCGGCGCATCACCTTTTAAACTTGAGTTCACCGACCTTTATGAAGTAGACACAAAGTGCTTTACACTATCAATTTAGGTGAGGTCATGCTCAGTTGGCGATCTTCCCTTCATGTTAGGCGATCTACAATGTTCACTTTGAACTTCTTTTTGCATTATTGGCCATTCTTTCAAACATCAGTCCTTGCCTTGTCCAATTGCCTTCATAGCTGAAAATCATCATTATTTGATTAGAAAATGACAAAATTAGGCATTGAGGACACTAATTATTGAGCTAAATGGACCTTAAATGAGTGCAAATCTACCATTCATCAACACCCCGAACTTAAAATTTTGCTTGTACTCAAGTTAATAAGAACACAATAAGCTCAATAATCAGAGCTAGCATGCAAACACCATAGCAAGATTACGCTCAATAGTATGTTACCCTAAATCATGATAAAAAAGCTTCAAATGATGACTAACTAGTCTCAACACAAGCTCAAGCTCACTTTAACTTCTTGTCTAATGCAAGGATATGTTTCAATAAATGCATTCAAGTGCACTCACATCAAGAACAATTCCATACTCTCACAAAGCAACTTCAAAAAAGGTGTAAGGAATAAATGCAACTCTCACTCTCTCAAAAGAGAAATACATGCAAGCTTTGTCTCATAGGCTTGGCCATATTTTCCAATCATCACACAATCTAGTCCATACAAGATCTCAAGTGTCTTTTAGGCTTGTAATGGAGCTGAGGATTAAGGTATGATTAATCTGGATTGGTGACTTTACCTTTTCAAAGCATTGTTCCAATCATCATCACCTCTTCTCAGGTTCTTATTCTTATTTTTTCAATCTAGAACTCAACCCTTAACTTGTAATTCTCTTTATTTGGGAATCCCCTTCTTATTTAAGTCACTCATCACTTTACTTTTCACTTTTATTAAAAATAAATTACAAGGAGGGATTCCTTTTTTTAGTGACACTTTCAAAGTCGAGTCTCATTTCATCATTCTTTACTCCTTACTTGGATTTCATTCATCCTTCCTTTTCACACACCAACTTAGGATTTTGGCCTAAGTTGGCTATTCAAACATCACAATGCTTCAAAAAGGATTTTTGGTGAGAAGGTAGGGATAATTTGGTTTAAGAGGCTTCGTTTGGTTGACAACAAACAGATTAGGATCAAATGGTGACAAAATAGGTTCACACCCTCACAAGGTAGTCACAAATGGTTTATGAACAATTTGGTTCCCTCATTGAATTTTTGCGCTAGATCATGTCTCACATTGATTCACGCAATTGGACTAACAAGGCAAATTCTAGGACTCCACATGCAGGTTTTCAAGTAAAACTCACCACACATGGAACTTCAAAATACACTCATTTAGCACATCCCAAAAAGATCAAAAGCGTACCTGCAATGTTTATTGCAAGAATCACAACAAAACACAGCTAGTCAACATAAGATTCAAAGGGGTCATTCAAAGGTGTAACCACATAAATTTCATTCTCGCAACAACAACACTACGCATCATGCTCATCATGAGTAATATTTAAGACATCAATATGGAACAAAATCGATTCTCAAATTTCATCAATGAAAACCTCAAGCATTTCATGATTTTAAAACTCATGGTGGGTTCCAATCATCAAGAGAGAATGAAAAAGAAGTTAAGAGACACACATTTACCCAAAAGAGCACTCTAATATAAACAAACATCAACTGTAATTGTTCAAAATACAAAATATTAGAATACAAACAAAAAGGGAATATTGGTGTCACGACCCGAGAGCATCCCCAAGTCATAACATGCGTATTCGACCTCTCGGAGGTCTCATACAAGCCCTTAGCATTCATCACATTAGATATGTAAAATAGTGCGGAATTAAAACTCTTTAAATAAAATCCCATAAGACTCAAAGGTCACTTTTAAAAATATCATTCAAAAGTACACAAGCGGAATACTAAGTCTCTTAGCCATCTTAGACATAAACGGGAAAACATACTAGGGACATGGCCCTTTACAATCAAAAGA
>JAJOOR010087240.1:0-20199 GCA_036250505.1 Solanum acaule | reverse complement strand
GTCCTAAAATCTCAAATATAATTCAAACTAGTCCTAAATTCCAAATTCAAACTAGTCTTAAAATCACAAATTCAAACTAGTCCTAAAATTCCAAAATCTAACTAGTGCTAAAATCCTAAATTCAAACTAGCTAGCTATTCCTAATCCCAAATTCAAACTATTAGTCCTAAAATCCGAAAATCAAACTAACTCAAATAATACCCAAATTCAAACAACTCCTTAAATTCCCTAATTCAAACTAATCTTACAATCCCAAAATCAAACTAATTAACTCAAGAAATACCGAAATTCAAACAAATCCTAAGATACCCTAATTCAAAGTAACCCTAACATTAAAATTTTCAATTCACAATCAAGAAACACAAACTAACAATCAAATAATCCCTAATTCAAACTAACAATCAATAAACACAAAATCAATAAACTAATTACAATTAAATAACTAACAAAATCAAATAAATCAAAAATAATTGATTTTTTTTTATAATAAATAAAACCCTAACCTTAAAGGAGAAGGAGAGAATGAAAAGAGAGGGGAAGGAGGTGGAGGCGGCAGCTCCGGCAGGTAAGACGGCAGCGACAGCTCTTCACGACTCCGATCGACGACAGCAACTGACGGAGGGACGTAGGCAACGGAGTGGAGAGAAGGAGAGGAGAGGATTTGAGAAATGAGAAATGGGGGGGAATGGGGAAAAATCACATCTGTATGTAGCAGATATTTATTGAAAAGTGACGGACATCGTCTCTAAGTCTGTCACTTTTCATTAAATAGTTGACCAAACAATTTGACCAAAAAGCGACGGACATAGAAATGTTGTCCGTCGCTTATTTAAAATATTTGACCAAATAATTTGACCAAGAAGCGACAGACATAGAAACGTTGTCCGTCGCTTTCATAAAAAAATAATTAGTAAAATAAAAAAATTCAAAAGCGACAGACAGCGTGGCTATTGTTAAATTTATATATAATTATTTTTAATTAAAAGTGACGAACAGTGTCTATAATTATATTAAATAAATAATTATTAATTTTATATATATTTGTTGCAAAAATCCGCTGAAAAAAGCGACAGACTAAGAGATGTTGTCCGTCGCTTTTTGTAAAATAATTTAAAAGATAATTATTTATATTAAAAAGCGACAGACAGTGTGGCAAATGGCATCGCTTTTTGGAGCGACGCCATCCGTCGCTTTTCTGTCTGTCATTTTTTAGCAATTTTTTAGTAGTGAATAAAACTTGGAGAACTATAAATTCGGCTACTACAAAGAGCACTTTTTCGATACAAGACACACAAAATCAATCTAATGATGATATTCGTGAAGAGATGGAACAATTGAGAACTGAGATTTGCTTAGTACTGAAACATGTGAGTGCGAATATGAAAAAAGGTAATGCAGTACATTATCAAAATAGAGCTCCACCGGCTGATGAGTATAAGTATGAAGAGGATGCAAATCATATGAATGACTAGACGGGGGCTTTTCAGACTAACGCACAAGGATCATTCAGGATAATTGGCGCTAAGTTCAAGGAAATCAAGGTCAGAACTTTAGTAATTACAATCGTGAAGGGAAATATAACTGTGATAACAATTACAATAGGCACGGGTATAGTAATAGAAACAATAAGAGTGGACCTTATATTCCACTAAGGAATCGAGATGAAAGATCAAGTTTGAATCACATTAAGGATATGATGGCTAAGATGATGAAAAGGTTTCACTCGACTGATGAAAATGTGAAAGAGATGTGTAATGACTTATTGATCATTGGGCAAAAGGTAGAATCACATATAGTATGGGTTAGACATATTAAGCAGCAGCTGAGCCAATTATCTTCAAATGCAAATCCGCGCCAACAAGGAACACTTCCGAGCAATACCATTCAAATCCAAAGAATGATGGACACTGCATGGCAGTTACTGATAGGAGTGGAAAACACATTATGGACCTTCCTTTGCTGACCGGTGCGGAAAGGGGAAAGGAACTGGAAGAGGATGAAGTTGAGGTAGTGAAATACTCTAAATGAGAAAGAAGCGGAAGTGACTCAAATGATCATTCCAATGCCTACACCCCCGCTATCTTTTCCTCAAAGATTGGTCAAGAAAATTGAAGAAGGAAAGTATCGCAAGCTTATATCCATGTTAAAGCAGTTATCGATAAATGTTCTTTTGATTGAAGCTCTAGAACAGATACTCGGCTATGGTGAGTTCATGAAGGATCTTGTGACCAAAAAGAGGGTTGCCAGTTCTGAAGGTGATGAAAAGTTACAACATCGTAGTGCCATTGCTACTAGATCGATAGTACAAAATAGGAGAATCCAAGAGCTTTTACTATCCCATGTACCATTGGCATGTTACACTTTGCTAAGGCCCTATGTGATTTGGGTGCTAGCATAAATCTAATGCAGTTGTCTGTATTCAAGAACTAGGTATTGGGAGCCCCCAAACCGACTACAATGCTACTACTTATGGATGATCGGACTGTAAATAAATCAATAGGGGTACTACAAGATGTTCTTGTTAAAGGTGAGGCATTTTTATTTTCAGTGGAATTTGTGATATTAGAATGTGAGGTTGACTTTGAAGTGCCTATAATCTTGGGGAGACCATTTCTTGCTACGGGGCATGCTTTAGTTGATATGGAAAGAAGGCAGATGAAATTTTGATTGAACAATAAGAAAGTGACATTTAATATGTGCAAATCAATGAATCATCGAAGTGATCATAAAGCAGTATATGTTGGTGAATTATACTGTTGAAAATAAACCAAATATGTCTATTGAGGAGAGATTAGGTGTGAAGCACTAACTATCATGATCATGAATTCTGATGTGACTGCATTGATGGGTATGAGGAGTTAGCTGCTTCACTTAATGGGGGTGGATTACACTCATCACCCACCAAAGAAGTTTGATCTAGATATGAAGAATCGAGAAACTCCACCTGTAACCCATCTCTTGATGAGCCTCCAATGTTGGAGCTTAAGACTCTTCTATCTCATTTGCGGTATGTGTTCTTGGGCTAAAATTATACTTTTCCAATTATTATTGCTACTAATTTGAATGAAGGGCAAGTAGAGGCTTTGATATCAGTGTTGAAGAGGTTCAAAAGGGAAATTGGATGGACGATAGTTGATATTATTGGTATTCCATCAGGTATATGTTCTCAGAAGATCCAACTCATGCCTGATAGTAAACCAAGTATTGAGCATCAGAGAAAATTGAATCCACCAATGCAAGAAGTTGTGAAAAAGGAGATTATCAAGTGGTTCACCGATAGTAATTGGATATGTCTGGTTTAGTGTGTGCCAAAAAAGGGAGGGATTATTGTGGTTCCTAACATAAATAATGAGTTTTTCCTGATGAGGCTTGTTATTGGTTGGAGGGTCTGCATGGATTATCACAACTTGAATGCATGGACAAAGAAATATCACTTCCCAATGTCGTCCATGGACCAAATGTTAGATCGTCTTGCTGGAAAGGGTTAGTACTATTTTCTCGATGGGTATTAAGGCAATAACCAAATATCAGTCACATCGGAAGACCAAGAGAAAACCACTTTTCACTTTTCCCTATGGAACGTTTGCATTCGAGGATGCCATTCGGACTGTGTAATGCACCGGTGACATTTCAAAGTTGCATAATGTCTATTTATTCTATTATGGTAGAAGATACCATCGAGGTATTTATGGATGACTTCTCAGTGGTTGGTAACTCGTTTGACGATTTCTTGGCACACTTAGGTGACATTCTGAAATGATGTGAAGAGTGTAATCTCATGCTGAACTGGGAAAATGCCACTTTATTGTCAAGGAAGGTATAGTTCTCGGTCATCGAATCTCTCAAAAAGGTATCAAGGTTGATAGAGCAAACGTTGTGGTGATTGAAAAATTTCCACCACTTATCTCTATTAAGGTGTTAGAAGCTTTTTAAAACATGTTTTTTTTTTATAGAATGTTTATTAAAGATTTCCCAAAAATTTCATACACATCGTGCAAGTTGCCTGACAAGGAGACAAATTATGAGTTTGATGATGCTTGTCTAAAAGCATTTGAGGAGCTGAAACAGAAGTTGATTTCTGCATTGACCATTATTTCACCGGATTGGGGACAACCATTAGAAGTTAAGTGTGATGCAAGTGGGGTGGCACGTTGCGTAGTATTGGGAAAAGGCCATAAAAGATTCTTCATCCCATATATTATGCGAGCAAAGTCCTGAATGTTGCTCAAAAGAACTATACTGTCACCGAACAAGAATTTATTGTTGTAATCTTCGCGTTTGAAAACTTTAGATCCTATTTGGTTGGCGCTAAAGTCATTGTGCACACTGATAATTCAGCATTGAGGTATTTTAGGGCAAACGAGGATGAAAAATCAAGACTAATTTGATGGGTAGTATTGTTGCAAGAATTAAATTTTAAGGTAAAAGATAGAAAGGGAACGGAAAATCATGTTGTTGATCACTTGTCTAGATTAGAGGAAGAGGCAATGTTTAAGTTAACTAATGGAGTTGAAATTGATGATATGTTCCCAAACGAATAGGTTTTGGCTGCTTCTTTTGATCTTATCCCTTGGTTCACAAATTTCGCTAATTAATTGGCGAGGGTGTGGTGCCTTCAGATTTGTCATTCCACCAAAGAAGAAAATTCATATCTGATGTGAAAAAGATTTTCTTGGAAGAGCCTTATTTTTTTCGTATCTGCACCGATGGGATTATTTGTCGTTGTGTTCCTAAGGTAGAGATGATGAGTATATTGGAAGCTTTCTATTCATATCATATTGGTGGCCATCATAGTGCTATCGGAACTACTCATAAGATATTGTAGAGCGGTTATTATTGGCCTACTATCCACCAAGATGCTCATGATTTCACCAAGTCTTGTGATTGTTGTCAAAGAGAAATAGGTATTTCAAGGAATGAAGAACTCCCACTGACTCATATTCTGGTGATTGAAGTGTTTGATGTTTGGGGCCTTGACTTTATGGGTCCATCTGTGAGTTCAAATGGGATGAAGTACATACTTGTGGTGGTTGACTATCTATCTAAATGGGTGGAAGCTGTCGTACTTTTGAACAATGAAGGAAAGGGTGTCGCCACATTCCTAAAAAGAATATCTTCTCTAGATATGGTACACCAAGGGCGATTATCAGTGATGGAGGTTCTCACTTTTGTAATAATCTGTTCAAGGTGTTGCTTGAGAAGTATGGTGTTCGACACAACGTAGAAACTCCTTCTCATCTGCAGTCCAGTGGGATAGTTGAAGTGTCAAACAGAGAGATGAAGAAAATCCTTGCAAAGACTATGAATGTGAACCAAACTGTTTGGTCGAGAATGCTTGATGATTCTCTATAGCCCTATCGCACTGCATTAAAGACTCCCATAGGTATGTCTCTTTACCAACTTGTGTTTGGGATGTCCTGCCACTTTATTCTACAGTTAGAGCATAAAGCGATGTGGGCACTAAAGAAGTTGAATCTAGATTGGGATGCTGCATCAAATCAGAGATTGAATAAGTTGAATGAACTTGATGAGTTTTGCCTAAAAGCATATGAAAGTTCAGCCTTGTTTAAAGAAAAGATGAAGAAGTACCATGATCAAAAGATCGAAAAGCATGAATTTGCTTCCGGTGATTTGTTACTTCTTTTCAATTCAAGGTTGCGCTTATTTCATGGCAAGCTCAAATCAAAATGGACTGGACCATTTAGAGGTGTACAAGTATTTTCCCACGAAGCGGTTGAACTTGAGAATGAGAAAGGAACAAGATTCAAGGTGAATGGTTAGAGGATCAAAATCCACTTGGGTCAACCAGAGGAGTTCAAATAGATGATCAAAGAATGGGATGTTAATGAAGTCTGAGTAGTCAAGGAATCTGCGTCATGCCGCGACGTAAAATCAGGTGCTACTTGGGAGGCAACCTAAGATATAATCTAGCTAGTTTGAAAGTTATTTTTATGTTTTTAAGTTTGAGTTTTGGTTAGAATAGGTTAGTCTAGGTTCCATGTCCAAAAAGTGTCAATAAAATGTAAAAGGAAGTCCCAATATTCGCTACATGTGTAGGAAAGAAAGAAAAATCTGGAAAATTTCAAAGTGTAGAAAGTCCTATGGATCGTAGGGAAACTGGCACACTGCAGTCCTGATATGTAGAAACTTGGTGTAAGGTATGTCATTGAGGACTTGTTCTACGGTTCCCATCTACGAGTCATCGTTCATTCAATGAACCGTAGATGGAATCCATAGAACTTAAGACCTAATACAGGCACAACTTTAAGTCTACGGGTGCACAGTACAAACCGTATAAACTTTGACGGTTCGTAGACTGCACTCATAGACCCTAGGTATATTTCCTAAATTTTTGCTAAGTGTTGAATGGAATGACAGAGGCCATCTACGGAACATAACCCGTAATAACCCGACCCGCGACCCCTTTCAAATAAAACCCCCAAAATTCAAATTCATTCCCCATGTACTACATTCTCAATCGTTACAACCCTTACACCCCTTGATCTTTCCCACTCTTTCACATACAAAATCAATCCCTTAAAATTCCAGCTATTACGATATTAACCCTTACTCGTTTTTTTTCTTCTCCGACTTCCTTTCTTACATTTTCCCAAAATTTTCTTTTGTCATAATCAAGGCAGCCGCGGGTCAGGGCAATCATCAAGTTGGTCCTCAAGTTCTAGACATCTAAGTGGAGATACACTCACACAACTTTGAAATTCATCTAAAGTTATGGAATTCAGCCTAACTAGATTCAATTAGTAAAATTCGAAGTTGCTACTTGACCGAGGGTGTGTGATGCTTGTTTTGTACCCCTAAATTGATTAAATCATACCCTTAGGATGAAAGTAGAAGTGAGTGTTGTCGATTATGTGTAAATATGTTACCAAATAACTCCAAATTGTGTTCTTGACTTAGGGTTTATGTTGGTGCTATTTGTTGTATTTTGAGTAAATGACAAGTGTAAGCCCTAATGATGAAGGATATACTTACAAATTATTATGATGATATGCATCATCTAGACTAGGATAGGATGGGTTGATATTGAAATTGTGTAAATGCCTAAAATTTAATCCTCAATTACTAAAATTAGGGTCGACGACTTCAATCTACGGGTCGTAGGAGTTCCTACTAACCTTAGATCAGTCCTGTCATCCTAAATCACAAAACAACAGCCCAAGTTTGGAATGACGGTGTGACTTACGATCCGTAGTTACTTTGATTAAATGTACTGGTGAACTGTCATTCCAACTTTAGAATCTAAAAAGTTGATTCCTTTCCTACAGTTGGGTCCTACGGCCCATGGAAGCATCTACAGTCCGTAAAAACCAATTGTAGGGCCAATAACAATGTACTTTTCTGCATTTTTTTATTTTCTTTTGGTTTCGTAGTTTGATTTCAATTCTTTAATTGCTTTGATTTTGTATGTTTGTGTAATAATGACTCCTCTACAAGTACAATGCCACCTATGAAGACAAACACTTACCAAAGAAGATGGAAGTCTAAGTCCACCGCACCTTCAACCTGACATCAACTTATTGATGAAAGCTCCGATGATGAACAAAGCGTGTCTGAATTCAATCCGAGAACCAATAATAATTTGCCTAAGTCACCCCGGACTACTCATCAACAAGTAGGGCAGCTTGACATAGTTCTGACACTAGATGAGCCGGAGTTCACTAGCCAAAATAGTGCTTCCCAGTCTGAAGAGGGAGCACAAATTTTGGGCAAAGGTAGTGGGGAGTCACAACAAGTGGCAGCCTCAGGTTCACAGTGTGCAGCCTAGTCCAAGTCAGGCTCCAGCTATGATTCAATTGCAACATCTGCTTCTGATGCATCAGAGTTCGAAGACCCACATGATACAGCTCCTACTCGACCTTCTGAGCCTAATTGATGGTGTGTGGAGGGCATGTTCTAGATTCATATTGATTCCATTCGGCAAAACGCGCAACAAAAACATGCCCGGCCTATTACACACAAGCTACATGTTCTTACAGGCAGCCTCCACACTGTGCTAGCCATCATGAGCTATTTCAGAGGCACTGGTGTGAGTGGATAACGGAGGAACCAAGAAAATATAGCCTATCATGGTACAAGAATTCTATGCAACCACACTGAAGAATGCCCTGCTTCAACAAGCCAAGGAGCTAGACCATCCTCCACTTTTATCCACACAAGTACGGTACATCCCCGTAAGTTTATCAGAGGCCACCGTCCACCATTTTTTATGGCCCATCCCATGAGCAGCTAATCAATATGGCTTGGTTTCACTACCGAATGAAGTTGGTCCAGAATAAAGATGCCATGAGAGTTACCGAGAAGAGAGAGTCCTTGCTACGATGGGTTGCAGGACCATTGTTTAGTAGGTGGCGGATGCCGAGTGGGTTAGGGACTTGACGATCACTATCAAGAAGACCACACTAAATTTTGCAGCCATGTTTTGCTTGTCCATTTTCTAGGCTAGATTGTGTGCTACGATGGAAAATAATCATTTGACGCTAGAACAGGCAATGATGATAGCCCGTTTGATGGTTGGGCATGAGATCAATATTGCCCAGGTGATTATAGCTGAGATCCATGAGAGAGAATCTCGGAAAACCACTACTCTTTCATTTCCTTTCTTGATATTCAGGTTGTGCACAGAGGCTACTGTCTTGGTATATCATGTTGACTAGTATATAGATGTTACTAAGACCGTGGATGTCGGTCTAATTCGGGATGATGCAAATCCTGTGATAACAGTCAAATCACTCGCAAAAACCAATTAAAAGAGTGAGTAGTCAGTGTCAATAAAAACCCAACAAAGATTCAGGGTCGAATCCCACAAGGAATGGTATGCGGTTAAGAATATAATTAGGAAAAAGATCTCAAATATATCCGAACTTTGACCGAAATTGCTGTAACAATACCAAACTTTGAAAAGGACCTTTTACCCCCCGTGCACTATCTAATAGTGTATTTTAAAGGTATATATGTGCCCACATGGACATCATAAATATTGCATCATTATAAATAGTAATGTGTTCACGTGGGTACATATATACTTTTAAAATACACTATTAAATAGTGCAGGGGGTAAAAGGTCCTCCATAAAGTTTGGTATCGTAACAACAATTTCGGCCAAAGTTGAAGTATTTTTCAGACCTTTTTCCCAATATAATTATAGAATTAACAAGCAATTAATTCAATTGAAGTTGAAATAAGAACAAATTGGTGGAGAAGTCCACCAATTTTGATAGAAGTAATTCTGAAACCCAATTATCAAACTGGAAATAGTTGATGACTCTCAAAACTAAGGGAATCTTGGGGTGTGGGTATTAGTTAGTGATTTAACCTGGGATGTAGTAGAATTGATCAATATGGCTATTTAATCATAAATAAGTTAGGTCATCATCAATGATGCTAATCTTCTTTCGATCTCAAAGCATCCTTGCATAGAATCTCATTTCAGTGTCATCAATATGACATTCAAAACAACACAAAACCTTAGGACTGCATTTAAGTACTTTAACTACAACTATTGAACATATTACCCGGCAATCAGTCAAATTTGTAATTAACATACATAAACAGAGCAATTCATAAACAGAGCAATTCAACAATACTTATTAAATTAAATCAACACCAAACCTCATAATCACACTCCAAGAGATTGGGGTTTTAGTCACAACTCGCAAAGTGTAAATAGATTATACCTTGCATGAAATAAGCCATGGGTTGCCTGAATTTGAGTATTTAAAAGCAAACCCACTTCGAATCCAACTTCAATTTCCAAAATTTCAGTTTACACAATTAAGAGAATGAACAATAAATTGTGTTCTTACTCAATGGAAAATGTTTTTCTCTCTAGAAAGTTTAGAATATTTCTCTCAATTTTTCCGCACACTCTTTCTCTCTCCTCTAGGCTTTTTATAGTTTCCCAATATTTTTCCCAAAAACTAGTTCCATGTCATTTTGGGCGACGTTAGCTCAGTTTTCCCACTACATTTAGCGAATCATCCTTCTTCCTTTGGTTCACCTTTTCCCTGCTTCAAGTTTCAAGTGTTTGAGTCTCACTAGGCGATCCCGTTAGAGTTCACTTTTCCAACATTGGTGAATCGCCGATCTTCACCTTGTATTTCTCTTTTAGCCATTGTTTTATCTTTCAAAACTATCAGATTCAGCGACATCTTTTCACCTTGCCTTGTGTCTTTTGGTGAATTGCCTTTCTTGTCTCGCTTTACCGATTTACCCTGAAGGCTGAATTAATGCATTGTCAATTTAGGTGACTTCAGATTGCTTTGGCGGCTCGCCCTTCTCAATAGGTGATCAACAACATTTTTTTTGCACTTCTATTTTCAATTTTTTCTCATTCTTTTAAACATCGATCCTTGCCTTGTCTAATTGCCTTCATAGCTGTAAATCAATATTCTATAAGAAAGGGGGGAAAATAAGGCATTGAGGACACTAATTATTGAGCTAAATGAACCCTAAATGAGTGCACATCTACCACTCATCAACACCCACAGCTTAAACTTTTGTTTGTCCTCAAGTAAATCAAGAACACAATAAGTTCAATAAGAGTGTCGAAAACAGTACTCCATGAGAGCTAGCATGCAAGATCCATAGCAAGACTACTCGCAATAGTGTGTTACCTTCAATCATGATAAAAACAAACTTCAAATGATGACTAGTTGCTCTCAACACAAACTCAAGCTTACTTTACATCCATGTCTAATGCAAGAAGATGTTTTACCAAATGCTTTCAAGTGCCCTCACATCAAGAACGATTTCATGCTCTCACAAAGCAATTTCAACAAGGTATAAGGAATCAATGCAACTCTCATTCTCTCAAAAAAGAAATACATGCAAGATTTGTCCCATAGGTTTGCCCATATTTTCCAATCATCACATAATTAAAGATCTCAAGGGTCTTTTATGCTTGTATTGGGGATGAAGGTTAAGGTATGGTCAATTAGGATTGGTGACTTCACCTTTCCAAAGCATTTTTGTAATCATTTTCACCTCTTCTCAAGTTTTTTCCTTCTTTTCATTTGAGCACTCAACCCTTGACTTGTCATTCACTTTATTTTGAATCCCCTTTTTATTTCATTCACTCCACTTTTTCATTTTAATTTTTCATTCAAGCATTTTCTTATTTTGTTTTTCTCTTTTGTTTTTAATAAAGAGGGGTTCCTTCATTTTAGTAACACTTTCAAAGTTGAGCCTTCAATCATCTTTCTTTTTCCTTTACTTGGCTTTCATTCATCCTTCTTTTCTACACCCCCAACTTAAGCTTTTGGCCTAAGTTGGCTATTAAAACATTACAATACTTCCAAAAGGATTTTTGGTGAGAGGGTATGGATAATTTAGTTCAAGAGGTGTCTTTGGTTGAAAAAAAATGGGTTAGGCTCAAATGGTGCCAAAATGGATTCACAAGGTAGTCACAAAGGACTTATAGATAATTTGGTTCACTCTTTCAATTGGTTGCCAAGATCATGTCTAACATTCACCAAGATTTACATTATTGGACTAACAAGGAAAATTTTAGGACTCTACATACACGATTTCAAGTAAGCCCTCACCACTCATGTCACTTTGAAATACACTCATTTAGCACATCCCAGAAAGATCAAAAGCATACGTGCAATATTCATTGCAAGGCTCACATCGAAACACAGCTAGTCAACAAAAGATTCATAGAGATTGCTCAAAGGCTTAACCACGTCGATTTCATTCTCGGAATACCAACACTTCGCATCATGCTCATCATGAGTACTTTTAAAGACATCGATATTGAACACAATCAATCCTAAAATTGTTATCAATGAAAACCTTAAGCATTTCATGACTTTAAAACTCATGGGGGTTGCAATCATCAAAAGGGAGAACGAAAAAGAAATATAGAGACACATTTATCCAAAAGAGCACTCTAATATAAAGTAATACTCCAATAGTTCAAAATGGGAATATTGGCACGAAGGCTTTCACCCACCAAAAGAAAAGAGCAGTGTCCTCAGTGCACAAAAATGATATAAATAGATAAGGGTAAGAGCACTCCTTGAGCAATCACTAGTACTGATCATTGCCGACCTTAGTTGGCGAGTCGCTGATTGGACTCACATCACCTATCGGGGCTGTAGATGTTGGACAATATGTCCTTCACGTTGGTGGTCTACCCTTTGATCGCTAAAGTTTCATGGGCGTAACGTCTTCTCTAGTATGAACATCACTGAGTTACAAGTGTGCTTGCCATTCTAAATGCTTAACTAGGCGGACTGTAGTGAGTTCGCCTAACGATACAGGCACATCGCCTAGTGGGTGATGGACATCACCAAAATAGACAGTAAGCACCTAAAGTTGAGCTTCCCAAATGGCGAGCCTTTTGGAGCCTCACCTACTGTACTCAGTGAATCACCGATTTGCCCGTACCATCACCTAGTACTCCATGCCTGCACATGTGAACACCTACGTTATTGAAAACAACTAACACTTGGGTTGCCTCCCAAGGAGCGCCTAACTTAACGTCACGGTAGAACATGGATATGTTCTTCAAATATCATCTATATACACCACTTCAACCGTTGTCACATCATGATCTTCCCCAAGTATGCTTTCAATCTTTTTCCATTGACTGTTAATTGCTCCTCTTTTGCATCTTCAATTTCAATTGCACTTTTTCCATACACACGTGGGATAGTGTGCGGACCAATCCACTTGGATTTGAGTTTTCTAGGGAAGAGTTTCAACCTAGAAATGAATAGTAAGACTAACTCCCCCCGAAACTCGCAGGGTAGTATCTTTGCATCGTGCCACCTTTAAACTTTCTCCTTATATAGTTCAGAACATTCATAGGCCTGCAAACAAAATTCATCAAGCTCAAGGAGTTAGTGCACACGGTCTCTGGAGGCTGCCTCCTAATTCATATTTATATTTTTTAATGCCCACAACGCCTTGTATTCCAATTTAATCAGAAGATCACAAGCTTTCCCAAAAAATAACTTATAGGGAGACTTAAATGTCATACGGTAGGCCCAAAGTGCATCATCAAGCTTGCTAGGCCTGACAGTACGATGAACATTCAGTGTTTTGACCAAGATGCTCTTTATTTCTCGATTAGACACTACAACTTGTTCGCTGGATTGTGGATGGTATGGTGTTACCACTTTATGCTTGACCCCATATATAGAGAGGAGGGCTGGGAATATAATCCACCATCGCTTATAATAGCCCTTGGTGTACAAATGTTTTTGAAGATGTTCTTTTTGAGGAACTTTGTAACACTTCACGCTTCATTGTTTGGTAATGCTATTGCTTCTACCCATTTGGAGACATAATCAATTGCTAGAAAGATGTACTTATTCCCAAAAGATCTAGGAAAAGGTCCAATGAAGTCAATCCCCCAAACATCGAACAATTCAATCTCAAGGATTTGTGAAAGTGGCAATTCATGTCTCCTAGATATACTCCCTTGCAATAAACATTGGACACAATATTTGCAAAACGCGTGAGCATCCCTAAACAGAGTAGGAAAATAGTAACCACATTGTAAAACCTTAAAGGCTATACGAATGCTCCCATGATGACCACTTGTCGGTGATGCATGATATGCTTCAAGGATCTCATTCACTTCCACTTCTGGAATACAACACCGAATGACGTTATCAGCACATTCTCTAAAAAAGAAAGGTTCATACCATACATACTTCTTCACATCAAATAGGAATTTCATCTTTTGATGGCTATTCGAATCATCAGGTAACATGCCGCACACAATAAAATTTGCAAATTCACCATACCAAAGAACAAAGGGTGTAGAAATTACCATTACCGATTAATCCGAGAAAGCATCATCAATGTCTTTTTCTTCAGCCACTCTAGCATTTTCCTCCAACCTTGAAAGATGGTCAGTTACTTAGCTTTCACACCCCTTCCTATCTTTCTCCTCATAGTCAAACTCTTGAAGGAGTAAGACTCATCGAATTAGTTTTGGCTTAGCCTCTTTCTTAGCCATTAGGTACCTATGCATAGACTATCAGAAAATCAATTCTTGGAATGAAAAATACCACTTCCCAATGCCCTTCATTGATCAAATGCTTTATAGGCTTGCCGGAAAGGGGCGGTATTTCTTTCTCCATGCACATCACTTCAAAAAAAAGATTCAAATCGGGGGCAATGATTATTGGGGATGATATAAGTTTATCCTTGAGTGTTTTGAAAGCCACTATGCAAGAGTCATCGAAGACAAATGTGCTTTGTTTCTCAAGGTGTCTACACAATGGGATAGCAATTTTTGAGAAATCCTTGATGAACCGTAATAGAACCCGACATGACCAAAAAAAACTCCTCACACCTTTAACCAAAATTGGGGGAGGTAACTTCTCAATTACTTGGATTTTCTTTTGGTCAACCTCAATACCATCCCCGGATATTTTATGTCCAAGCACAATTTCCTCATTCACCATAAAGTGGAACTTCTCCCAGTTAAGGACCAAAATTGAATACACACACCTTTTAAACACCATCTCCAAATACCTCAAACATTCTTCAAAAGAGACCCCAGCAACAGAGAAATCATCCATGAACACTTCCATGGAATCCTCCATCGTATTGGCAAAGATTGAGAGCATACATTGTTGAAAGGTAGTCGGAGCATTACATAGCCCAAATGGCATTCACTTGAAAGGAATGTGCCATAACGTTATGTAAAATTTTTCTTTTCTTGATCCTCCAGTGCAATGGAAATTTGGATGTGCCCAGAATATCCATCGAGAAAGCAATATTGCCCCTTTCCGGCAAACCTATCAAGCAGTTGATCAATGAAATGCATGGGAAATGGTCTTTTACATTCGAAGAATTGATTTCCTGATAGTCCATGCATACACACCATCTGGTGACGGGTCCAGTGGTAACTAATTCAACTTTTTCATTGGGAACTACCATGATACCACACTTTTTCGGCACACATTGTATTGGGCTTACCCATTGGCTGTCCGAAATTGGGAAGAGAACTCCCGCATCTAACCATTTAATAATTTCCTTCTTCACCACTTCTTGCGTTGGAGGATTTAATATTCATTGGTGTTCAATGGATGGTTTGAAATCTTCCACCAAATTTATTTTGTGAGTGCATACGCCTGGCGAAATACCCAAAATATCGGCGATTGATCACCCCAAAGCTTTAATATGCCTCTTCAACACTATGACTAACAATTCCACTTGTCATTGTTTAAGGTCACTTTCAATAACTACCGGAAGTGTGTTATCGGCCCCCAAGAATACATACTTAAGATGAGGCGGGAGCTCTTTAAACTCTAATTTTTATGGTTCAATGAGTGATGGTTTTGCTAGTGGTGCTTCTCAACTAGAGAAGTCGAGTTTAGCTTGTAAAGATTTATGTGAACCCACACCTAGAAGAGTAGCCACGGTCTCATCATACTCGCTGGCCTCATCTTGGTCATAATTAAATAGCACTTGAGCCAAAGGCTCCCTACAATAAGCTGAACTTTTAATACTTTCTACAGCTTCATCAATTTGATCCAAGTGAGACACAATATGCATGTCACTTGGATATTTCATGGATTCTGGAGTATTAAAGCTAACCACCTCCTCATTGACTCAGAATTTCAACTCACCAACCTCTACATCAACTGATGCCTTGCCCGTAGCTAAAAAATGGTCTACCAAGAATAATTGGCGTGTCAACATCAATCTCATAATCAAGTACCACAAAATCAGCAGGGAACACAAATTTGTCAACCTGCACTAGCACATCATAGACTAAAGCTTTTGCAAAAATACACTTACCAATAGTGCACGGAATCGTGAAATCTCCAGGGTCATCTCTCTTGAGGACATCATTCTTTTTTCTTTTTTTTTTTTTTTTTTTTTGAGGACATCATTCTTTTCCATTAACGCACCACATATTTGTGGTAGCTCGATGGTTTCACAATCTATCACCCTCTTCTTGGTCACCAAATATTTCATGAATTTAGCAAAACCCAACATTTCGGTCAAGGCATCCACCAAAGGGATATTCCCTTTCAAATCTTGATTTATGGGGGTGTAATCTTGATTTGAGGTAATGTAGAAGAAGTCTCAACACCACTTTTTCTCACATTTAGTTTTTGTTCACCATCTGCTTCTTTTTCTTTAATGTTATCCACATCCCTAGGTGATTCGTTATCGGCAACCACCTCTTGCTCCTTTAAGCTTTTGGGGTTTGTTATTTCCTGCAATGTTTTACCACTTCTAGTAACAATAGCTAAAGTTTGGACTGAATCCAATCTTCTGGATTCACCTTTGTATGAGATGCTTCACACTCATAGGACTTAGGGTACACAAGAGTGGTCAGCTGATTTATCCTTTCTTCAAGTGTCTTGATGGACGATGAATGTCAGACCACGGTAGTAGATAAAGGTGAAATGTCACTCTTCATCCCTTGCAAAATCATGTCGGAACCCTCCACCGTGTTAAGAATTTTGGCCAACAAATCATTAGCGCGGTTTTTCATTGGTTAATAATGACGTTAATATTTAATTTCTTCACCTTCCCCTCTACGACATCTCTTATCAATCCCATTGGTCCAACTTAGTTTTCCAACAATCTTAAGATAACTTGGCCGAAAACCCTCCGATTATCTTCCTCTCATGTACCTCTCTTCATCATATCCACCCCGAGATATCTAATTTATTGGGTTTTCTTCTTCATTATGAACATGCTCAGATAACATTTCAAACTAGGTGCTCAACCAAGCAGTGCTTTTATCAAGCTCTTGGTTTTTTTTTCTTGTTACTTGAATGCTCCCAAATGTGGAAGTTGACACATAATCATCACGTGTGTACCAAACTTGCTTTATTTTGGTCATTTCATCAACTAACTTTACTGCTCCAGTGAATGATTGTTTGACGATACCTCCTCGCACAAGATGATCAACCAATCCCTTATTTAAAACATCAAGACTATGGTAAAAGTATTGAAATAGTAGCTCATCCGGGGAACCATGTTTGGGGCATTGAGACAATACTCGCTTAAAACGTATCCATGTTTTATGGCATGGTTCCTCATTCATGCTTTCAAAATTTTAGATATTGTTCCTCAACTTCATAAATCTGGACGAAGGAAAGAACCTCTCAAGGAAAGTTCCTTCCGCCCTTCCCATGAGGTGATAGACATTCTTGGCAATTTAATCAGCCATGTAGTTGCGTTTTTCCTGTTAAGGAAAAGGAAAATAGTCTTAGCCACATTGATTCTTGTGAGATGCCTTGTGTTGAAAAACAATTACAAACACTTGAAAATATTTGGAGATTCTCATTAGGATCTTCTTGTTCTAGACCCCCAAATAAACCTTCCACGTTAATCAACTGCAACATTCTTGTTGTTATGACAAAAGTAACCCCCTTATGCACTAGTGGAAGAGAGATTGCTCCAACCTCATTGGTAGGATGAAAACCCACTTTCTCTTCTCTTTTAAAATCATTATCTTGTCCATTGCAACTAGAATCATTATCATGATACGCATTCATCATTAAACCTATTGAGAGGTGACCACAAGAAACTAAAGTGTAAGACCGTTCACTGACAAAACAAATTAATATGCAAATTACTTCTTAAACTAAATTCCTAACTATCATTCCCCGACAACAGAGCCATATTTTGGTAAAGCTCAAATCACTCTCCAAAACCAATTAAAAGAGTAAGTGGTCGTTGTAAATAAAAATCCAACAAAAAGTTGGGGTCGAATCCCACAAGGAGTGGTTTGTGGTTAAGAATATAAGTATAGAATTAATAAGAAATTAATTCAATTGAAGTTGAAATAAAAACAAAATGGGTGGAGAAGTCCACCAACTTCAATAAAAGTAATTCCGAAACCCAATTATCAAAATGGAAATAGTTGACGATTCTCAAAACTAAGGATTCTTGGGGTGTGGGGATTAGTTGATGATTTAACTTGGGATGTAGTAGAATTGCTCAATATGGCTATTTAATCACAAATAAGCTAGGTCATCATCAATGATGCTAATCTTCTTTTGATCTTAGAGCATCCTTGCATAAAATCTCCTTTTGGTCTCATCTATATGCCATTCAAAACAACCCAAAACCTTAGCACTGCAATTAAGTACTTTAACTACAGTTATTGAACATATTACCTACTTGTCCTGGTCTCTTTCGAGCACCATTGCAAGATCAAAACTAGAATTAAGTTGGCCACCTCAATTTTTCAGTAAATCACCCAAAAATCAGTCAAATTTGTAATTAATAGCCATAAACATAGCAATTCAACAACACTCATTAAATTAAACTAACACCCAACCCCATAATTATACCCCAAGAGTTTGGGGTTTTAGCCACACATTGCAAACTGTAAAAAGATTATACCTTGCATGAAACAAGCCATGGGCAGCATGAATTTGAGTATTTAAAAGCAAACCTACTTTGAATCCAACTTCAATTTCCCAAATTTAAGTTTACACAATTGAAAGTATCAACAATAAAATGAGTTCTTACTCAATCGAAAATGTTTCTCTCTAGAAAGTTTAGAATATTTCTCTCATTTTTTCCACACTCTTTCTCTCTCCTCTAGGCTATTTATAGTTTTCCAGAATTTTTGCCAAAAAGTAGTCTTGTGTCATTTTCGGTGACGTTCGCTCAGTTCACCCACTATATTTGGCGAATCTCCCTTCTTTCTTTGGTTCACCTTTTCCTAGCTTCAAGATTTAAGTGTTTGAGTTTCATTAGGCGATCCCGTTAGAGTTCACTTTTGCAAATTTGGTGAATCACCAAACATCACTTTGTATCGTCCTTTTAGCCTTTGTTTTATTAGTCAATACTGTCAGATTCGGCGTCATCTTTTCACCTAGCCTTTTGTCTTTCGGCGAATCGCTCTTCTTGTCTCCCTTAACCGATCGATCCCGAATGCTAACTTAGTGCACTCTTAATTTAGGCAATCTTAGATTATTTTGGCGACTCACCCTTCTTTATAGGCGATCAACAACGTTTATTTTGCACTTTCATTTTCATTTTTTTCCATTATTTCAAACATCGATCATTACCTTGTCCATTTGCCTTCATAGCTGCAAATCTTCAATATTCTATTAGAAAAGGACAAAATTAGTCATTGAGGATACTAATTATTGATTTAAATGGACCTTAAATGAGTGTATATCTACCACTCATCACCCCGCAGCAGCACAATGGGGTATACAAATTGATATGGCACCTATAGGCGAGGAACTTGCACTGGAGGAGATCGAAGAGGGAATCATTCCTGCCCCTACTACTGAACATGGTGAGAATGATCCTTCTTATTCTGCCGCCCTAGCTGAGAGCACACCACATGATGCGCCTACATCAAGTTACTACATGTTACCAATAACCAGACTTCAAAAGTTGGAGACTCAGATGATGTCACTATTGCAAAATATTTGGCCATGGATGAAAAATGTTGTAGAAGATTCAGAGGTGAGGACACAGAAGGTGTTGTTGAAGATAATATTCAGGTTATTCATTGGAGGATTGATGCCTTTGAGCTTTGGATGCAAGATCGGCATCAGCCTGAGCAGACGATCCAATAGCAGCCAAAACATCTATGTTAGCTCGGAGAGTGGCTAACTCAATTTGGAAGCCATAGAAAACTCCCCCACTGATGGTGGGGCCGATGTTATATTTACCCTATTTGGTGATGAATAGCCTACTCATGACCCTTCTCGTGTGGCTGGGAAACATACAGAGGCTTTTGAGGGTGCTACTGTTAACCCTACTGAGGAGAGGTAAGCCTGCAAGAAAGAGAGAAAATAGTTTGAGGCTTCCTAGTGAAAGTCGTTGGTAGATGATAAGTTGTGACAATAGAGAGTGGGGGAGATAGTAGTTGGAGAATCGGGTTTGGGGGGCATTAGTGATAGTTCTCCTTAGAATGTTTTGAGGGTCACTACTTGTCACGACCCAAGCCTAGGGCCTAGACGTGACATGGCGAATGAGGAACCCGAAGGAACCCCAAACAAGCCTCTCAAACTTGTCATCACACTTCATCGGTCGCGGAAGTACATTCAACATTAATTAACGGGAAATAGGGACTAAGGGCAAACCATTTCAAAATGACATCATAGAACAAGAGTCAAGCTCCTTTACAAAATACTTGTCCAACGCACACCTCTACATACATAGATAGGACGGGGCCATGACATACTACTGGCTCCCCTCATAGTCAAAATACAATTGCAA
>JAJOOR010087237.1:0-12506 GCA_036250505.1 Solanum acaule | reverse complement strand
AGACTTTAGCTTGCAATTGTATTTTGACTATGAGGGGAGCCGGTAGTATGTCATGGCCTCGTCCTATCTATGTATGTAGAGGTGTGCGTTGGACAAGTTTTTTGTAAATGAGCTTGACTCTTGTTCTATGATGTCATTTTGAAATGGTTTTCCCTTAGTCCCTATTTCCTGTTAATTAATGTTGAATGTACTTCCGCGACCGATGAAGTGTGATGACAAGTTTGAGAGGCTTGTTTGGGGTTCCTTCGGGTTCCTCATTCGCCATGTCACGTCTAGGCCCTAGGCTTGGGTCGTGACAGAGAGTATGCATGGACTACCAGAAATTGAATGCTTGGACAGAAAATGACCACTTCCCTATGCCGTTCATGGATTAGATGTTGGACCGCCTTGCTAGTAAGGGTTGGTATTGATTTCTTGATGGTTATTCGGGCTACAATCAGATCTCCATAGCTCCGGAAGACCAAGAGAAGACCACATATACTTTCCCTTATAGGACTTTCGCCTTCAAACAGATGCTATTTGGGTTGTGTAATGCTCCAGCGACCTTCCAGTGTTGCATGATGTCGATATTTTCTGATATGGTGGACGACACTATTGAGGTATTTATGGATGATTTCTCTATGGTAGGTGACTCATTTGATAGTTGTTTGGATCATTTGGCCGAGGTACTTAAACGGTGTGAAGAGTGCAATCTTGTGCTCAATTGGGAAAAGTGCCAGTTCATGGTGAAAGAAGAGATAGTTCTGGGTCATCAGATTTCTGAGAAGGGTATTGAGGTTGATAGAGCAAAAGTTGAGGTAATAGAAAAACTTCCACCACCTATCTCTGTTAAAGGTGTTAGAAGTTTTCTTGGGCATGTCGGTTTCTATAGGAGGTTTATTAAGGATTTCTCCAAGATTGCACACCCATTGTGCAAATTGCTTGAAAAGGAATGTAAGTTTGAGTTTGATGATGCTTGTCTGAGAGCATTTGGAGAGTTGAAGGAAAAGTTAGTTTTCGCACCTATCATTATTTCATCGAATTGGGGGCAACCGTTTGAAGTAATGTGTGATGCGAGTGGAGTGGCGCTTGGTGTGGTATTGGGACAGAGATGAAAGAAGATTCTTCGTCCTATTTACTGTGCAAGCAAAGCTCTAAATGTGGCTCAAAAGAACTATACAATGACTGAATAGGAACTCCTTGCTGTGGTTTTTGCATTTGAGAAATTTTGATCCTACTTGCTTGGTACTAAGGTTATAGTGCATACTGACCATTCTGCATTGAGGTATTTGATGGATAAGAAAGAAGCAAAACCGAGGTTGATTAGATGGGTATTGTTGCTGCAAGAGTTCGATTTTAAGGTGAAAGACAAAAATGGGATAGAGAATCAAGTTGCCGATCATTTGTCCAGATTAGAGGAGGAAGCTATGCTCAAGCTAGGAGATGGGGCTGAAATTAATGATGCATTTCCAGATGAACAGGTATTGGCGGCTTCTCATGATCTTATTCCTTTGTTCGCAAACTTTGCTAACTACTTGGCAAGTGATCTGGTTCCATAGGATTTGTCTTTTCACCGGTTCACCGGCTTGTTCTGTTTCCTGCTCTGAGTCCGCCTTTGCTTTCGAGATCGGCTCCGCATCTGGCTCTAGTTCACATGGTGGGACTGCTTCGTCTGATGAGGCTACTAGTGCGGGGGACAATCCAGTGCCACCAAACACCGAGCCTGCTGCTATTGCTGAGGAGCCAAACCGGTGATGTGTAAGTGGTCAATGGCAAATATACAAGGATGCCCGGATGATGAATGAGAAAGCGAGGATGGATCGATTAATTACCGAGGAGCGCCGGGTTCTCACTGGTAGCCTTCATACTATGCCTGACATCCATGCACTGTTCCAGAGGTACCGGTGCGAGTGGATGGCTCGTAGCTTAGGGTCTTACAGTGAGGAGATCGTGAGGGAGTTCTATGCTTCCTAAGCAGCCACCCTCTGAGGTTCCATTGACAGACGGGCCAAGTCCGCCGCCCAGCCTCCACTCAAGGCTACACTAGTTCGTGGATTCTCAGTTGATATCTCAGAGGTTACTATTCGCAGGTTCTTCTACGACTTGGGCCACACTCTAGCGATCAGGACGGGCGAGTTTGATTATCGTTGGGACATCATAAAGAGTGTGGCATTCCAGAGGAATGCAGAGCAGAGGGAGACTTTATTGCACTGGTTGGCCCATCACATTGCTACAGATGGAGAGCGCACTGAGTGGGTCAGCACCCCGAGTGTAGGCATCAGGAAGGCCACTTTGACTTTTGTGGCCAAATTCTTCTGGCTATTGGTGCGAAACAGGGTGTCTCCTACTCAGGCAGACAATGTTCTTACATGGGACCGCGCAATCATGGTTGCAGCCTTAGTTGCAAGGTTTGAGATGGATTTTGCCCGCATGTTTATTGCAGAGATACACGAGAGGGCTTTCAAAGCCACCACCACTTACCCCTTCCCATGCCTCATTTTTCAGTTGTGCAGGGATTCTAGAGTGCCGGTTTAGCATTGTGATAAATTGATTTAGGCAACCCAGACCCTGGATATAGGCCTGATTCGATATGAGGCCAATGTGGCTGCACTGCACAGAGAGCCGCAGTTTGAGGTGCCACCACTGGGAGCAGACTTAGTTACAGATGTGGAGCGGATGCAAGGTGAGGATCCTGCCCCTCCAGCCCCTATTGAGGATGCCTCGGCTTCCCATTCTCTGGCCACCAGTCAGGCCCCTAGCGCCTCCATAACCACTCACTCTTCAGGGTCTATTATCATACCCTTAGCTCGAGCCCAGAAGTTGGAGGCTCAGATGGCTACCCTGCTTCAGCTTATGAGGCCATGGATGCAGCGGGCGATTCAGGAGTCTGCGACTAGGGTAGAACAATAGATGGAGTAGATGATGGACCGAAAGGTTCAGTTCGTTCACCAGCGCCTTGACGCATTTGAGCTGCGTGTCTTAGAGAGACCAGCCCCCACCACAGATGTCTCTGCTTTCCAGATGGAGTTAGATAGTCTCTGGGGTAATCTTGACACCCTGCTAGCTCCACCAGAGACTGAGCCTGAGTCAGCCCCCACGGTACTGGTTGATAATACGGTATTCGATGCTCTATTTGGGGATAAGATGCTTCTTCCCGTCATGCTGGGAACCGCCCCCGCTCCAGTCAGGTTTCTGATGATACTGAGGCCGGGATAGTTAGCAAGAGGGAGCGCCAAGAGATTGAGGCGGCTCAGAGGGCATCTATCATGGATAAGGAGTTGCGGCAGCAGAGAATAAGAGAGGTTGGTGTTGGTGCCTCTAGCAGTGTGAGCACCACTGATGGTGCAGTGAGAGTAGATGTTAGAACTACTGAGGGTTCTGAGACTGTTGATGCGGGCACTACTGAGGGTGACCCGATTGTTGATCTAGAGGGCTCCAAGAAATCGGACCCATCCGTTTGTTGATAGGTCTTCGGCGTTATGCGCCACAGGTTTGCTTCACCTGATCCTTTATTCTTTAATTTTTGTGCATTGGGGACAATTGCACTCTATTTTGTTGGGGGTGGGGTAAATGGATTGTGAGTGATAGGCTGAAGTTTGAGTAACCCAAATCATAATCCTCTCTTGGGGTTTTCTTGCATATGTTCTTTTCCCCCAAGTGACTGTTTTAATTTCTGTTGAACCGGCATGTGTTAGGATTGTATGTGTAGAAGCATGAGAAAGAATGAAGCATGATGGCATAATTATGAATGAAAAATGATACCCGTCCAAAAGTTGTGATATAAGCTAAAATCTGTAGGCTAGAATGAGTTGAATATGTTGGCTCTGAGTATGACATGATAAAGAACTAATTTGATCTCATGACTTAAGCTAAAAACTTGAACTGGATAATCTGATAGTGAAATAAGGTGCCAAGAGTGTGTGAGGATAGTTGAATGTTCAGACAGTTGTGTGCCAATCTAGAACTATCCCCATTGGTCCTGCTAGGATAATCTAGGCTAGAAGTTGGGAAGTGATCATAGGCCATTGTTCAAATTAGTCCACTTAAGCCTAAAATAATCTAACCAAATGGTAGCATTATTCCCTTTTGATCCAAATATTTGAGCCTAAAATTGATCATTTCTTTTGATTCACCTAACTCACCTTCTCTTAAAATATTGTCTTGGCCCCAGTCTCTCTTTGGACATGTGCACCTTGACTTAGGCCAAAAGCCTAAGTTGAGGGTGGCTGAGTAGAAAGTGACCTTGATCTTGGCCCTGGTCCGACATCGGACATTGTGCACCTCAACTAATGCCAAATGCATAAGTTGAAGGTGGCTATGAAAGAGGAAACCAAATAAAAAAAAGGGTATGAAAAGAGTTGTGTGATGAAAAGAGAAAACCAAAGAGGATGTGACTTTGTGCAAAAAGAAGCAAAAGAAAAGTGTTGAAGGAAACAAAAGAAAAATGAAGTGAAAGAAAAAGAATAAAGTGATAAATAAGAGCCATAAAGTCAAAAGTCACATCCATGTTGCAAAGAGTTAAGGGAAAGAAAGTGAAATGAAAAGATGCCAAAAATAGGTCAAGGAAGAGGTAAATAGCCAATGTAATGTCAAAGAGGACAGAAAGTCACTAAAAAGCACCTAAATGTACCACACCTGACCCTGAGCCTACATTACAAGCTAAGAAAGTCGTATAGTGATCCTAGCAACTAGTTTGGAGAGTCTAAGTGAAAATAAGGGCAAGCCTATATTATTGAGCACTAACTGTACTTGAAGTTACTTCTGAGCGTGAGTGTTAAATGAATCCTTGTACTCAAAATCATATTCATTGTGTGAAAAAGGGATTTCGTTTGAAGTAAGGGCATAGTTACATTGTTGGAGAGTTGGTACCTTGGTGATAGTTAAACAGTGTATGTGTGTGTCTATTGGTCGATCTTTGTCATATCTTGATCCGCATGAGTTAGCTTGTTGAGTCTAAGATAAAAGATTTGCACTAAAAAATGGAGTCGGGATAGAAAGCCACATGATTGCTTATGTTTGAATGTCTGCTTTTATACAAGTGTCGTTTAGAGTCTTAGTGCGTCGCTTGAGGACAAACAACGAATTTAAGTTTATGGTGTTGATATATCGTGAGTTTACAGTATTTTTAATACATTTCACTTAAGAGTTGTGTGTGTCTAGGGCCATTTTGTATTAGAATTAATGTGTTTGTGTGGTAATTGCAGGAAATAGGCTTGGACGAGGTTGAGAGAGACAACAACTGAAATTTTGCTGAAGGAGCCACCTACTGAAGTGACCTACGGATCGTAGGTCCAGTCACGCTCCGTAGGTGGGTGGCGTAGATGGAGCCTCAGGGAAGTCTTGACCAAGTGTGGAACTATGGAAGACATTGACGGAGCGTAGGTCGACCCACGGGCCGTCCTGCACATCTGTCGTTTGTATCAGAGATTTTGAGTTCCAGTACCTGAGAAAATGTTCTAAGTGTGGAGCCATAGAAGGGGACCCATGGACCATAGTTACTGCAGGTGTCCGTCGTTTGTGTCTAAAAGTTGAAGGTTCCAGCTTCGGAGAAAAAGTCTAAGTCTTGAGCTACGAAAGGGACCTATGGACCGTAGGTCGATCCACCGTCTGTAGGTTAGTCTCGTCGATTGAAGTCGCGTCCAGCAATTTATTTCCTTATTTCGTTTCCTTTTTGTTTAGGACAATGGTTTCTATAAATAAGGTATGTAAACCTTATTTTTGGGGGTTAGACACCATAGTATTATTTTAGTTCTTGGTATTTTCTTGGGAATTAACTTGCAAACTCTAGCAATTTGATTTCCTAATTTCGGTTTATAAAGATTCTTGCTTTGAATTTCAATTGGAGATTTCGGGTTTCTTTTACTCATTACGTAAGTTCATGAATTCTTCTTCTAAAAATATGAATTGTGTTCTTGCTAGCATGAGTAACTAAATCTACAACTAGGGTTGTGGGAACCTTGACCGATTAACAAAGTATGAATAGTAACTAAGTAATTCTTGAATATTGTTGTTGTATGCATTGATAATTATTTCGTTTAGAAGTCTTTTTAACGGTGGCCAACGTTAGAACTCGCCTTGTTGCTACTTGCCGGACCAAGGGGTAGTTAATAAGAAAAGAATTATCAACATAGATTTAGTGTGATACTATCTAATAGTCTAATATCAATTGGTGCGAGGGTGAAAACTAAGCCATACATTGATGTGATATCTAATTTGTGGTAAAGGTAAGGTTTAGTAAATTATACACACGTAGCCGGACGAAGGTGCGGGGTGAAATTTTCTATTTGGTGGACCAAGCACTTAGGGATACATAACTTACCACTTTGCATGCGATACACTAGGAAAGGATTACTATTACTAGGATTACCGTATTATGAGCTTATGGGGAACACATACACCCTAGTTTCTTTCTGTCATTGATAACAACTAAAGTTCGAATCTTGCTCACTTGCTCTCTAAACAACAATCAGTTATTTGTTACACAACCCCCCCCCCCCCCTTTACTTACTTGTGTCGGAAATACGTTAACTAAACGTATATAATCCTAAGTTAAAGTTAAGTCTAAACCATATTCCTCGTGGGATCGACCCCAACCTACAAGTTGGGTTCTTTACTTGATAACAATCGCTTATACTTCTTTTGGGAGGTGTAATTTAAGCGTATCAATTATGCCAAAGAGTGAGCAACTTATTCGAGCATTTAACATTTGCAACACAAACTGAAAGAAAATAATGATGCAAATGATGATGAACCGACTTTAGAAGAAATATTTTGCCAACTCTATCCCACTTGGCCATGGTCATTTTCGGTTTTCAAATTCTGAATAGCACAATCATTGGGTGAAAATTTTACAACACAATTTTGATCAACTAGTTGACATACTGAAACAAAATTAGCCTTCAAATTAGGTACATATAGAACGTTAAACAAATTTTCAACAGAACCAATACCCAAGGCGAGCAATGGTATGCCTATTTGTCGTATGAATAACATGTTTAAAAACATCATCATACAATGAAAAAAATTGGGATAGATCTCTGGTTATATGATTGGAAGCACCCGAATCCAGATGCCAAGTAGATTTAATAGAATTACTTGTACCTGAGGATGCCGAGAGTGCACTTGATGGCTCCGAGAAGGGCAGCTACTATAGAATCTTGAATCAACCTTTCAAGATCATGTCCAAAAAGGAAGGAACCAGCTGAATTAGTGACATCCGTCTGGTATGCTTGGTGAGCAGGCCGTGAACGATTTAGACGACGACGATAAACCAAAATATGATGACCAGTAATCTTGCCGTATGCACAAAACTCTTTCTTCTAAGGACAATTGACTGCTATGTGATCAAAGTCATTACATTCATAGCACTGGACACTTCTCTTAGTATTTTCTGATGAAGTACCGATAGTTAATTTTTGTGCAAGTAATGCAACAACGGGTAATGACATCGACACCATGGACGCTTGAGTTCCAAGCCTGGTCTCTTCACGTAAGATGACTGACAACACAACATCAAGAGCAGGTGTGACCTCTCACTTCAACAAACTGCCATGAATCAACTCAAATTCAGTCCGGAGTTACATCAAGAACTGTACCATTTTTGTCCTTTGTCGTTCTCCCAGCACTTCCTTGAGCCTTGTCGTAGACATATTTCACCTAGAAATTTGATCTTGTTCAGACTAGAGCAGCTACAAGCCAACATTAAAGGAAAGAACATTCTTGTCCCATGTGTGTATTCGACAATGTTGTGTTCCACTTCCAACTCTCGTGCTAGATTGCTTTGTTGGTAGAGTTACGCAGGTGGGCCCACATCTCTGAATAAATGGTCTAAGTCTCATAGCGATGTCAGCATGTACCGAATTCAGCATCCAAACGATTACCTTCACATTATTCAAATTCCAGCGATCCAACTCTTTTTCATCCGTTGGCAGACCAGCAGAATCGTCTAACCACCCAAAAAGACCCTTTCCTTGAACAAAAATTCCAAAGTGGAATTCCCATAGAGAAGAATTGGAACTATCCAATTTTGTGGAGAGCAAATCGTGAAAGGATGATTGTGAATTCATTGAGACAAAATACAATAGAGAAAGAGAAAAAAAAAGGAACAAATGCCTGTGCAGAGAAAACAAAGAGACAAGAGGAACACAGGAAGGTAACAAGGTACCTGTGTAGAGAAAGCAAAGGGCACGGAATTTTTTTTCTTTAACGATGACTCTTGATACCATGCTAGAAAGACATAGGATATTCTGAAAATAGTTTTCTCTATTCCTCCATGATATAGTAGAAAGAAAATATTTATAACTATACAATTGGTTCTATTTTAGGTAGGAATATATATGGTTATAATTGTATATTCTGTAAATCAATCCTATTCTAAGAAAGAATATATTTTCTGATTACTATACAATTATAGCTTTTCCTAACACTTTTGTCGTATGTTTTTTATTTGTTACCACCAACACGATAACTCACGTTCTCCATTGAAAGCTCTACCCCGACTCAAGCAACTCAACTATATCCCCTTATATTGATGATGGTATCAAAGTTGTTAAACTCAACGGGAAGGAACTAGAACAGCAAAAACGAAAATGGGATTGTACTTTAGTTGGCAAGAACCCACAATTTAATTAAACAGATGTTGAAATTTGTCTAGCTTATTCAGAATTTTATGTCTACACTGAGGGTTTTATTGCATGAAGAGGGATACTACGTACTGACATCATACTGTAGTTTGAAAATGAACATGACAACAACATTTCCTTATACATCGATAGTGCTGAAGAGAAATGGACTTGTAATTTCCAGATGACTATAAAATCTATCAGGAAAATGCCTTCCGAGGCCTGCTTATCAAATAATCAAAAGGTTGACTGAGGATTCACTAGAAACATCAAAATGTGATACTTATAATTATTCTCAATTGGTGCATTAATGTTATATATGTTGAAGAGAGTGGATCTTCTTTCACTTGCCATATGACTTTTGTTTATGGTTTCAATATTTTTATTTTTTAAGTTATACATAGTTTTATTAAACACTACAAGCCCGTTTGGTTGCTAAGGGTATACACAACAAAAGGATATTGATTATGAAGACACCTAATTCTCACTTGTGAGATTTAGTTCTATCAAACTAATTCTGATTGTAGTTGCAATTATAAACCTTAAGTTACACCCAACCGATGTTAAGATTGAATTTTTTGATGCAGAACAAAATGAAGATATCGGAGCAACCATTAAGGTTCATAAAAAATGATAGTAGACAATAAAATTCATGTCGAGAACACAATAATCAAGAACGGAAAATAATTGCAATAATTGTATTTATTGATTTCAAAGTGCGAGTGTTACAATCTTTATTATTCCTCTGATTCGTCTTTTTAGATATAAATTTAAGGGCTCATAAGCTTAATCTTGAATTTGTTCTTTAACTTGAACTTGGATTCAAGGGCTTTGGAGCATTTTCTTGAATGTTCGATGAACTTGAACTTGAATGTTATCTTGATCTTGACTTTTACTTGAATTCAAGGGCTTCAAGCTTGATCTTGAATCTTGTAGTCTTGATGGTTCTTGAACTTGAATGTTTGAATTTTAAACTTGTAGCTTGTAGAGAAATCGGTGGCTTTTGATCCACAAGTTCTCTCAGGCTTCTTGTTAGAATTCTTGGTCGCTTTTCTGAATTATGAGGACCCCTATTTATAGTTTTAGAATAGAGGAGTTGTGATAGGAATAGGTTTCCTTCGGCCAATCAGATTTAAGTGACATGACATATGTGCTTTATGAGGTGGGCTTGTCATCTTTGACACGTAGCATGATCCCATTGATCGACTTCTTTGTTTGACTAGGCATGCCACGTCATTTTCCACGTGGCGTCAAAATGGGCCTCTAGGATGAGATGACATTCGACTTAGCAAATTGGGTCCATCTAGTGTAGACTAAATCACTTAATTTAGACTTTAATTAAATTCATATTTGTTGAATTTAAATAATTAACTCAATTATATTAATCCATAATATTTATTTCGTCTAATAAATTCATGAATTTAACATAATTTGAATAATTTTATAAATTTATATAATGATTACAATGATCAAGAGCACAAAGTTTGAAATCTTAAAAGGTCTATTTATAGACTTGAACAATTATCCAGGCAATATGATTTTGTAGCATTATCCTAAAGATTTTGTAGCATTATCTCTTTACGTGGGTGAGGTACAATTAGTTGATAATAGGACTTTGTATAGGGTATTGAGGAGATAAATTTCCGTCAATTTTGAAACGAAAGACACGGGAGAATACATTCTTTGATTTAAAATTCATAGAGATAACGAATCAAATCGTTATGTCACAAAGTTACATATTGTAAGTCATTTAAATATGACAGAGTCATTTTATTCTGTTTTGCTGGTCTGTTTTTTGTTTTTTTTTGTTTTTGTTATTAGTAATTGCTTTTTAGAGTTGGGCTGGAGTCACTTTTGGACTCAAATCTTTTAAGTTTGGCTTTCTTTTTAATAAATGGGCTCGACCCAATCTTTTGTTTAAAAAAGAATAAAAAAATAAAAAATATGAAGTACTTTGACTTGGCACAAACTTTAAGAAAAATGGAAAGACTATACAATGTTCCGAAAATACCCTTATTAATAAGTCTAAATTATTAAATAAATAAAAAAATACTACATCTGACATTGAATAGAAAAGTTTATGACTTTTCTCTCTCTTCATAAGTTAATGTCACATCAGTCATTAATGTAAATCCAAAAGAGTCCAATATATTTATTTTTCTCTCTTCTTTCTTCTCCATTCTCCATTTTCCATTCTCCCTCCCTTAGTCTTTCAATGAAGAAGATAGACTCCAAAATGATTGAGTTTTTGCCATTGCAGATAAAAGTAGTTTTTTTTCATGATTTTAATTGTAGTTTCAAAAATTGATAACTATAATATCCGGCAATTTGAAATAGCTATGAAGAGGTTTAGAATTGGAAGTAGTCATTTTTGGAAGAAATTCAAAATCTGGAAAATTTAGTAAGTGTGGGAAAAAGTGAGTTTTTGGCTAACTTTGAACAGTCATAACTCCTAGCTCAGGATGAGTTAGGTGTAGTTCTAGTTATGTTTGCGAAGCTCATGGAATGATCTTTCGAACGCCACCGAGTTTGCTCGATTCCGAGTTTGTATGAGTGAGTTATTCCCTTTGGAAGTTGGGCAGTTGGCAGGGAAGTTAGTCCGAAAATTGTAAGGGTATTTTGGTCTTTTCCCTAACCAATTCTTTTGGTTATATTAAGGGTCCAAGCTGATTTTTTATCAGTTTTCCTTTTAAAAAGTGAGAGTAAGGGTTTGAGAGTGAAGACGAGAAGAAGGGGAGAAAGAGAAGAACAAGCAAGGATTCGTTGTGGTTTTCGTCGGGCCGGGGGTGATCCCTATTAAGGTATGTGAGTTCATAGTGTTGGGTTGGTTCTTTCCCCCACACACCAAACTCATTTTATTTCTGAGAAAAGATTTAGTTGTGTTTGTTGAAGCCTTGTTGTTGTGGTTGTTGAAGTCTTGTGATTGTGTTGAAGTTCTTGTTGATTTGGGACATGTTTCCGGTTGTGTTTCCGGGTTAAATCTATTGTATGTCGAGGGGTTTTATGATTCTAAGTGTTTGGGGCTGAAACCTTTGAAGTTAAGGTGGTTTAGAGTTGGAAAAACAAGGGAGAAAAGTCGAGTTTTCTGGGGAAAGGGGTGGCGCGTCGCGCTTGCCAACGCACCCTAAAAGAGTTTCTGAACTCTCTCCCTTGGGGCGGCGTGCCTAGCAGTGCGCCCCAGCTGCCCTTCTGAACTTTGTGGTCTAGCGCCCCGCGCCTCTCAAAGCGCCAAGGACGCCAAGTCTTCCCATTATTTCCCCACTTTTTCATACATGTTCCTTGGTAATGTACCTATGTTTCATAGTTGTTTCCAACACTCCAAGGTACGTCTAAACATCAAGAACTTATCCATAAACATGTGATCATATACCTTGAATCTATAATCCAATTCAAGGCGAGTTAGGATCAAGTCAAAGTGAAGTTAAGAGTCAAGTCTATAAGTTAAGAAGCAAGTCTTTAAAGTTTCTCAAGAGTCTTTATTGAACGTTTTAATTTCATTTTAAGGCTCAAGTTTCAAGTCAAGTAAAGAGTATCGAGTTTCAAGTTAAGTAAAGAGTATAGAGTCAAGTTCAATTCTCAAAAGTATTAGGGAACTAAGTATTCCCAAAGAAGTTTTTAAATGTTTTCACATTTGAGCAAGAAAGGGAACATCGATTCCAAAAGAGATTTTTAAGCTAAGCTTTGAGCAATTATCTCAAACTAAAGAAAGATGTGTTTAAAACACTTATGAGCCAAAGTATTTTTGGGAGTAGTATTGAGCACCGAATTGGGGAAGCGAGTTCATATTAACTCAACTCTCCATAAGAATCATGTAGCCAACATGGGACTTGACGGGTCATTCTTTTTAGATGATCACGTAAGATTAAGCTAGTGGATCCACTAAGTTAAAGTAAGGTCCTATATCAC
>JAJOOR010087235.1:0-12777 GCA_036250505.1 Solanum acaule | reverse complement strand
TCTCTTTTAAAATGGAACAAAAATGATCCACAAACAGCCTAACACAACAATATAACCTCAAAAGAAATGATTTGTGAAAAGACCAAAATGCCCTTAAAATTTCCGGACGGATTCCCTGCCAACTGCCCAACTTTCAATGGCCATAACTCGCTCATACGAACACGAAATCGAGCAAACTCGGCGGAGTTGGAAAGATCATTCCACAAGCTTCACAACCATAACTGGAAATACTCATAACTCATCCTGAGCTAGGAGTTACGACTGCTCAAAGTTGGTCAAAAACTCACTGATTTCCACACTTTGCCAAATTTTCCAGATTTTTTTGAATTTTTCCAAAAATGACTATTTCAAATTTCCAAACTTTTTCATAGTCATTTTAAATTGTCGGATGTTACAATCTCTTTCCCAGATCTCCTTAACTAGGTGAAAAAAGCCTTCATGCTTGGTCCAAAAATTTAGAAACCTGAATGACTTATTCATCCTATCAATATTTGCATTACATGACACCTGAAGAGGAGCATGATCGGACCCTTCTCTAATGAGGTGTTGCACTTCTGACACTAGAAAATGTTGTATGAATTTTGTATTTCCAAAAACCCTATCCAACCGTTTGAAAATGCAATCTTCTTCTATTCTACCATTCCACCATGTATACTTGCTTCCTGTAAACTTCAACTCAATCAGTGCGCATGAGTTTATACATTGGGCAAAGTCCACTGTCTCATTCTGCATAACTGGTATGCCTCCCAATTTTTCTGATGAATCCATGATTACATTAAAATCTCCTCTAACCAACCAAGGTGCATTAATATTACAACTTTGCTCCTCCAAATCTTCCCATAGTTCCAATCTGTCCAGCGTAGTACACTATGCATATACTGCGTTAATGAGTATCTCCTTCTGAATCTGCTGATGTTTAAATTGCACTGTGATCTGTTGATAGTTGTCCTTAATTACATTGCCTGACCATTCTCAATTCCAAAACACCTAAATTTTTTAAGAGCAATTTGCCACAACATTTGCCATTCCAAGCTTCCTTCTATAGTTTTCTAAATCTTGAGGCCCTTTGAAAGGTTCCAATATGGCGATATACACAAACTAATTTCTTTTCTTTAGATCCATCAACCTTTCAAAAGAATTTTGAGTATTGACTGATCTAATGTTCCAAAATAGAAGTTTGTCCATCATCATTTAGATAAAAGTGGTTTCGCCAAACTACTCCTTGTGCTTCTGGTTGTGCCAGCAACCTTGTTGATATTTCTGCTCATTCTCATCTCCTTGGTATGCCTTGGCGATAAATCTCCTTATTTACTCACCACAGTAATGTTTTCTTGTATGTATTCATCCGCATCTTTATCTCATTTTTCTGCTATCATTCCTGGATCATTTAGTTGCTCATGTTTCTTGATTCTTGTTCAGATTCGCCATTTTTAGTCTCATCTTGATTATTGGTGTATGAACCTTCACCCTCCATATTATTTGGAGGGTCTGGTGGTTTTTCTTCTTTTGAGGTTCCAATGCCCATGTTATCACCCTCACTACCCATCCCTTTATTTTCGTGATCTATGATGATGCGGGTATTGACATTAGCTTCCACCATATTATCTTCATTCTCCTTTTGTTTTCCAGTCTGATCTTCCATCCATCCCCTATGTTCACTTCTTATAGTGCTTTCTTCATTTTTGTTTCCTATTCTTGATTTTGATGAAGGTTTCACTTCTTTACTTTGTTCGCCAAAAATCTTTTCTACCCATCCTTTTGTATTTTATGTTCCTTTGTTAGTATTGTTCTTCCCTATTCTTGGTGTGGTGATCGAAGCTGCTTTGTCCTGTTGCAAATTTGATCCTTCAAACGCATTTAAAGCATCAAATTTGTTCCCTAACTAGACATGCTCTTCCTCTCCCACTTTTGCTTTTGGATTCCACCTCTGTAGCTTTTCTCCCCTGTAATGATAACCACCTTTTCTGACCCCTGCTTTCACCCTTGGTTCTTCATATACATTCTCCTTTATCTTTTGTTTCTTTGTTTTGTGCTTCTATGGTTCCCTCATTTCTGCCATCTTTTCCTTTCTTTTCTTCTATTTCCTCTTCAAATTTCTCCTTAGGATATAGCTCCGGGTGCAGCACAAAACATTCATTTTCTTGTGCCCCTGTAGCTTGCAATTTTTACAGTACATGGGCAAGTAATCATACTTGATGGTAACCCATTTAGCAACTATTTCCCATGTCTTCTTTTTTATACCAACATTGACTCTCTTTGGGAATTCTCCCAACAAATCTACTTCCACCTTGACTCTCGCGCAGCTTGGTCTTGTTTTATTACTTGTCGCCATATCAACTTGTAATGGTTTGCCTACCGCAACAACTAGTGAAAATATTGTTTCTCTATCAAAGAAATTTGGAGGCAGCGCTTGTAGGGATATCCATGCTATCACAATCGACGTTTCCTCCATTGGATCAAACAAAGGATCCCATTTAAACGTTCTCATCGGGTAGTACCAATTCCTGTGTGCAATGTAGAAAATAGGTTTTGACAATAAATTCACATAGTCCTCCATCCTTGAGGCCCTGATAAGCACATACCGATTACATAGCAAACCTATGTTTACATCCCATTTTAATTCACATTGCTTAGGAATGATCTTCCTTAATTCTTGAATATCTGACAGTCCGTATGAAAACTTCCCCACTACTGCATATTCTAACTCCTCATTGACAATCATTTGTGTTACTTCCTCTTCTTCCCATATAACCCTAGGTTCACCATGCAAATACGTTAAAGGTTTTATTGGAATAAGAGCACGTGCTGACATTGTTGGTTGTAAGGTTGTCACGTAAGACAACTCCCTTGTCCCATTCATAGCTACTAGTGGTCCAGCCTCCATTGGAGGCTGACCACCGGTTATCCTAGCTATTCCGGTGTTTCAGTTTTGGTTTTGACGGCTAGGTTTTTCACTCGCTTTCATATTATAATTGTATGCTCTGTTTGTATGAAAATTATTTTTTAAATTTGCATGTGTGTTATATTTATATTAAATTTTCATGAAAGTTGTATACAGTGTTGTTGTATTTGTGTTCAATTTCTAAAGTTTTGTACGATTATATACATATATCATAGCAATACTAAACATTTTTCATACACGAAAATTGTGAGCGAAATTCTAAGTCTTGAGTGAGACAGAGGCTGAGCTACGTTGTTGTGAGGGTGTCAATTGGACACTCTTCATCAAAAAATTATACCGTATATACAAGTAAAATGATATACGAAGTGGTTAAATAACATATTCGGGATAAGGCTCAACTACCCCTAGAAGTGGTTAAATAACATATTGGACACTATAGCTCTTATTGTCACCATCTTAACCACAGGAGAAAAAAATTCCTTATAATCCATCCCTTCCTACTGATTAACCCTTAGCCGCTAACCTTGCTTTGAACCTTTCTATTTTCTCTATTGATTTGTATTTGACCTTCAATAGCCATCTACAACCTATAGGTTTCTTCCCTTGTGGTAAATCAGTAATTTTTTTAGTCTTATTGGTTTCAAGGGCATGGCTTTCAGCCTTTATAGCTTGAACCAAGGGCTAAGAAGGCCATATTCATACGGTATGTAGATGGAGTAAAAAGGTACAAGCTTTGGTGTTTGTCTTCACTCAAGTTTGTAGTTAGTAGAGATGTTACCTTTGATGAATCATGTATACTTGATCCTCGTAAAGATTCTATAGAGTTATCAGGAAATGAAAACAACGAGCAGGTGGAGCTACCTGTAGAGCTTACCAAGGAAATGGATCAAGAGATTAAGTTGATGAGTCAAAAGATGCAAATTTTGAAGAACTTGTTGTCAATGAACCATTCACAATTGTGAAGGAAAGGGACAAAAGGCAGATACAGAAACTGTAACGTCCTCTAGAGCAAGAAAATGTGATTGCATATCCACTCGTAGCTGCATAAGAAGAAATTAAGGATCTCGAACCCTCCTTGTATGTTGAAGCAACTTTTTGCAAGGATGTTGCACAATGACGGATACTCATAATGATAAACATGAAGTCTCTTCACAAAAATGAGACATGGGTTTTAGTTGAAAGGCCAAAGGAGAAGAGGATAGATGGATGCAAATGGATCTACTGAAAGAAAGAAGGTATTCCAGAAGTGAAAAATGCTAGGTTCAAGGCGAGATTGGTTGAAGGGGTTTCAGTCAAATGGAGGAAATTGACTACAATGAAATATTTTCTCCAGTCATTAAACATAGCTCAATTTATGTGTTACTAGAATTGGTTGCACAATTTGATTTGGAGCTTCAACAACTTGATATCAAAACTGCTTTCTTACATGGTGATCTAGAAGAAACAATCTACATAGATCAGCCTGAAGGTTTCCTAGATGAGGGAAAAGAAGATCATGTATGCCAATTGAAGAAGTCTTTAAATGGTAATCAATCCCCTAGACAGTGGTACAAAAGGTTTTATGCATTTATGACTACATATGAATTCTCAAAGAGTGGATTTGAAGTTGTGTGTATCACAAAAAGATGTGTGGTAAGTCTGTGAATTATTTATTGTTGTATGTTGATGATATATTTACTGTTACTAACAATATCACAAAGATAAACTGTTGAGCAAGGAATATGACATGAAGGATTCGGAAGTTGCAAAGAAAATCTTTGAAATAGAGATTTCAAGAGAAAACAGTGTTGTACATCTTTTTTAGAAGAGGTACATCGAAAAGGTTCTTGAGAGATTTAATATGCATATGAGCAAGCTTGTAAGTACACCGTTAGCTTCTCCTTTCAAGCTTTCTGAGTTACAAATGTCTCAATCCGTGGATGGAGTGGAGCATATGTCAAAGGTTTTGTATGCTAGCGCAGATGGTAGCATTATGTATGCTATGGTGTGCACACGTCCAGATATTGCTCAATTTGTAAGTATAGTAAGCAGGTACATGGCAAATCTAATAAAAAGGCATTGGAAAGCAGTCAAGTGGATATTGAGATATCTCTAAGGAGCTTCTGATATTGGACTAACTTTTCAAAAAAGTAAAGGTATTTCAGTTCTCGATTATGTTGATTCTAACTATGTAGGGATCTCGATATAAGAAGGTCCACAACTAGATACATTTTTACTCTCACTGGCAGTGTTGTTAGTTGAAAATTGACTTTACAGTCGATTGTCGCTTTGTCTACAACAGATGCAGAATATATGGCAGCAATGAAGGTAGTGAAAAGAGATATCTGGTTGAAAGGTTTGGTGGCAAAATTGAGTTTGGTTCAACTAGAATCATTTGATTAAAAATCAAATATTTCATGAGTGCACCAAACACATTAATGTCAAATTCCATTTCATTCGAGATATCGTTGAAGAGGGAGCTATCAAGAACAAGAAAGTTATCACAGACGATAACGTTGTAGACATGTTGATCAAGATAGTTCCGCTTGTCAACTTTGCACACAATAAGGACTTAGCATGTGTCACTTTACTTGGCTAGTAATTAAACTTGGAGAGCAAGCTAAAATTTGTGAAAGACAAATTTGTATATTTTTTCTTTGTGCTTGGAGCCCAAGTTTGACCACCTATAAGAGGATGGTCATTTTAAATTGTTAAAAACATCATAAACTCATAGCAAAATACATTAGAAGAGTAGAGAATTAGTAGAGCAATTCTCTTAGATGTATTTGGGATCTCTCCCCTTTCTTTGCTAATATACAGACAGTTGTTCTCTGGTGGACGTATAATCATTATGATATTAACCACGTTAAATATTATTGTTCTTTATTTTCACATTTCCGCTAACAATAGTTACGGACACAACGTCTCTTTATGTTATTAATTTACTACTCCCTATTTGAAAAAGGATATTGTAGACATTGAAATTTTATGAGACTCTACAAGATGCGTTCAATTCGAGTTGGGACTTACAAGGTGTATTCAGTTCCAATTAGAATTCTTGGAGGCTACTCAACCCTAAACCCTAGTTCATACCTATATAGAGGGTACTAAATTCCCTTAAAAGGCATCTAAAAAATTCCACCACAAATTCATGGAATATTCATAAAGAGATCAAAATATCAAATATGTTAGAGAAAAATTTCAATGATGACCAACTTATTTCCTTGTAGGACAAACGTATCATCAAAAAGGAAAAGAATCAATCATGGATCCCCATGAATCAAGTGAAAGATTAACCAATCAAGCATTCTGATTGATGAATATCAATTAAGGATCAAAATGAAGATTCCCATAAATCACAGATCACAAAAGGAAGCATTAATCAAGGAAGTTGCACTAATCAAGGAAGCTCAATAAATCACATATCACACAGGAGCTAATCAAGGAAAGCTAATATCTCAAAAGCCAGCAATGAAGAACTCAACGTCTAGATTTCATCCAACATCCAAGGGAAACTGAAGAACTCTAACGGCTACTTCAACAACCAATCAAGGAAACTACAACGGCAACAATTAACAGTAAATCAAGGAAGCTGATCAAGAATCAAGACTGGAAATCAGTCTTGTGCCTTATTCTTGGAAAATAAGGATTCCTTGCCTTCTTTTCCAAGGATCAAAATCTCTTGGGTTGCTATCTCTTTGCTGAAAGAATTCAAGACTTCAAACACTATAAATGAAGGCTCAATTGTCAGACGAAAGTGTACAACAAGTCTGAATCATCTCACATTCTCTACTCTACTTTTATCAAGCATTGTATTACCTAGTTCTACTGTGTAAACAAAAAAGAGAGGAGAGAAAAATATTGTTGGTGAGGCTTTGTATCAAAATAAAAGAAAATGAGTAGAACAAACACTGAGTGTAGACTGTCTACACTCATCTATGTACTCACACCAAAAGTTCAAACAAGCTTGAAGAGAATACCCTTGCAACCCAAGGGGACTGGACGTAAGATCCACATTGGATCCCAACCAGTATAAAAACATCTTATGTCAAGTTTACTTTTCTGCATTTGATTACTTTCATGTGATCAGCAATCGACTAAGGAACACTTTAAGTCGACTACTCGTAAGGAAAATAAGAAAAAAAATAGCAATTCACCCCCCTCTTGCACTTTCAAAATATTCCGCAAATTCATGGAATATCTTTAGATTAAATCCAAATCATCTTAATTTAAGAAATACGCCACTAACTGCCCCATAATTATGAAGATAAAGTCCAAATCATCCTAGTTTGAGAAATACGTCACTAACGGGCCTCGAATTATAAAGCTCAAGTCCAAATCATCCAAGTTTGAGAAATACGCTACTAACGACCCTCAAATCATGGATAAATCTTATGAGAGAAGAATCAAGGGATCAACAGATTTGTACCCACAATATTTATCAATAATATTATGTTTCTTCATATTTATTTGTGATTATAATTTATTTTCTGTCACTTTAAAATTTGTTGCAAACAGATATATCCATTTATCTTTATTGAAACTATTCTAGTCTATTTTTTTGCTGTTGATAAAGTAACATGGAAACTATTTGATCTTAGTAGCCTCATTTTATCCTCAAATGACCATCACTTATTTATAAGGATAATTTTTCTATGTTGTATATATATATTTGACTTAAATGTTTGAGGTACTCATTAGTTTCTTAGATTTTATGTGCATGGGACGGTGTAACTTTGGCCCCATGGCATGCTTATAGATTGAAAAGGTAGTAAGATGGACAAAACTTGCAAAATTCTGGTACATAAATTGTGGCAAAACTTTCCTGGTTCACAAGTTATGTTTGTACAATTTGTTCACAAAGTTCTTTCAAATGGACAAAACTTCTCTTGTTCACAAGTGTAGTTGAATTGACAAAAATTGGTATGTGTTGTTGAATTATTCACAAGTTTTTATAAGACTTTGTACCATCTATATTAATAAATTGTTCACAAACTTTATTTTGGATACACATTAATTTGCATGTGTTGTTCAATTACTCACACTATTTGACCTAATTATACAATTTATGGTCCAATTTTGATGTTCATTGAGTATATCCCCATCCCAGACTAATAATGTCTAGTATTGAAGATAATTATTCAAAATATTCGATACTTCATAGCTTTAATCTCTTAACCAAACTTAGAATTAAGACACAATAACCAATTGACAAAAAAGAAAATTAAATTTTATTATAAGGCAAATATATATAGTTAAATAGAAATACATAAACTTTGAACAAGCTTGTTTATTTTTACAATAGAGGGATCATGGATTGTGAGTGGATAGGTATTGATGGTATCAGCCCATGGTCCAATAAGTTACAAATGCCTCGATCCATGGATAGGGTGGAGCATATGTCAAAGGTTCCTTATGCTAGCGCAGATGGTAGCATTATGTATGTTATGGTGTGCACACATCCATATATTGCTCAATTTGTAAGTATAGTAAACATGTACATGACAAATCTAAGAATAAGGCATTGGAAAGTTGTTAAATGGATATTGAGATATCTCTAAGGAGCTTCTGATATTGGACTAACCTTTCAAAAAAGTGAAGGTATTTCAGTTCTCGATTATGTTGATTCTAACTATATAGGGATCCCGATAGAAGAAGGTCCACAACTAGATATATTTTTACTCTCATTAGCAGTGTTGCTACTTGAAAATCGACTTTAATGTCGATTGTCGCTTTGTCTACAACAGAGGCAGAATATATGGCAGCAATGGAGGTAGTGAAAGAAGTTATCTTGTTGAAAGGTTTGGTGACAGAATTGAGTTTGGTTCAACTGGAATCATTTGATTAAAATCAAATATTTCATGAGTGCACCAACCACATTAATGTCAAATTCAATTGCTTTCGAGATATCGTTGAAGAGGGAGCTATCAAGGACGATAAAGTTATCACAAATGATAACGTTGCAGACATGTTGACCAAGATAGTTCTGCTTGTCTACATTGCACACAATAAGGACTTGGCGGGAGTATGCATCAATTGATGCAACTCTAGGAGAACAAGTGCTAGGTCGAGCTAGTGTGTTCAACAAAGGTTTGATTTTTCTTATTTCTTACAACGGGATTGCCAGTAAGCTTAGAAGTTTTGGCTGGAGTTGTTCATACGCATGCTCAAAACGCAAACCAATGTGGAGATTGAAAGAGTTGGTTTGGTCCTTGTGGGGTTAAATCCAATAAAAGAAATTTCATGTACTACTTTACTTGGCTAGGAATTGAATTAAACTTGGAGAGCAAGCTAAACTTTGTGGAAGACAAATTTTGTATTTTTTTTTTCTTTGTGCGTGGAGCCCAAGTTTGGCCACCTATAGGAGGATGGTCATTCTTCATTGTTAAAAACATCCTAAACTCGTAGCAAAATACATTAGAAGAGTAGAGAATTAGTAGAATAATTCTCTTAGATGTATTTGGGATCTCTCCCCTTTTCTTTGTTAATATACAGACAGTTGTTCTCTGGTGGACGTAGAATCATTATGATATGAACCACATTAAATACTATTGTTCTTTATTTTCATGTTTCCGCTAACAATAGTTACGGACACAACGTTCCTTTATTTTATTAACTTACTACTCCTTATTTGAAAAAAGGATATTGTAGACCTTGAAATTTTGTGGGACTCTACAAGATGCGTTCAATTCGAGTTGGGACTCTACAAGGTGTATTCAATTCCAATTAGAATTCTTGGAGGCTACTCAACCCTAAACCCTACATCATGCCTATATAAAGGGTACTAAATTCCCTTAAAAGGCATCTCAAAAATTCCACCACAAATTCATGGAATATTCATAAAGAGATCAAAATCTCAAATATTTCGCAAATTCATGGAATATCTTTAGATCAAATCCAAATCATCTTAATTTCAGAAATACACCACTAACGGCCCTCAAATTATGAAGATCAAGTCCAAATCATCCTAGTTTGAGAAATACGTCACTAACGGCCCTCGAATTATGAAGATCAAGTCCAAATCATCCAAGTTTGAGAAATACACTACTAACGGCCCTCGAATCATGGATAAATCTTATGAGAGAAGAGTCAAGGGATCAACAACAGAGACGTATCCAGGATTTCGACAAGATGGGTGCACAATTACGAAAAAATGCATCTTAAATATAAATTTGATCGGTTTGACTTTTAGGTTCTTAATATGAACCATCAAATTTGTAAAATTATAGGTCCAAAATATATAATACTACTAGTTTTAATTTTTAATATACAGATTTGATTTAATTATATAAATATTTTATAGTGCTAAATTTTTTCGAAATATTCAATGTAAAACACTTAAAATTTTTGAAAGCTTAAAGGAAAAAAACAAAAGAAAATTTAGTTGAAACGCCAAAGTGTAACCGATAACCACTTGGAGAGGTGTTACTCAAAAAGACAAGATAGATATAAGATTTAAATTTCTATTCTCACTTAGAGAGGTGCACCCAACTGTCATCGTTTTATTATATGATACTTTGAACGTGGGTTCACACATCTATATTTAAATATTTTTAAAATAATATAACACTACTATATATATATATATATATATAATCTAGAGAGGGGAGCATGGGTTCACGTGAACCCACGGCACCCCCTCTAGATACGCCCCTGATCAACAGACTTGTACCCACAATATTTATCAATAAAATTATATTTCTTCATATTTTATTTGTGATTATAAATTATTTTATTTCACTTTAAAATTTGTTGCAAACAGATATATCCATTTATCTTTATTGAAACTATTCAAGTCTATTTTTTTAGAGTTAATATCTCAAAAGGTCACTCAACTCTGAGAATTTATCTAGTAAAGTCACTAAACTTTGTTTTGTATCAATAAAATCACTCAACTTAGACATTTATATCAATAAAATCGCTCAACTTAGATACTTATATCAATAAAATCACTCAACTAAAGTTATTATTAATTTTTTTTATATGACAAAATAATTTCTTTTATGTTATGTAAATATATAGACTCCACAGATAAATACAATTGAATTCGTTATTTGAAATTTCAAATAAAAAAATCTCGAGTTTTATGTCTGATCACTAAGGGTCTCTTGGTCTTGATTTTAGAAGCAAAGCAAACCAGTGTGTGTGGTAGGGGTGTACATCACCGGGTTGGTTCAGGTTTTTTAAAAATCAAACCAAACCATTTGTATCGGGTTAAAATATATATAAACCAAACCAAACTAATAATAGTCGGGTTTTTTCAATCTCGGGTTTTTTTGGGTTATTCGATTTTCTCGGGTTTTTGGGGTCTTCTCGGGTTTTTTTATAAAGACTAAAGAGCTTGTGTTCTTTCAGTGATTTAAAAAAAACGTTGAACACTAACATGATTTTTCATCCTAGAAAAGCATTCGGTAGTTTCTTTTGGCATTGCAAGCCCATGAGTTCAATAGGCAATTCTCCATTCTATTTGGAACACAAATTCTCAAAAAATTACTACTATTACTATTTTGGACAAATCATAAAATAATATCAATAATCAAGAGTGATTCATTATACATTAGAGAAATTCATGAAAGTAACATAGTGGCTTAAACAATTTTTGCATAGTCAAAATATTGTCGTCAAAAGTTAATACGAGTTATTTACATTCAAATCTTTAAATTCTACACCATCAGTACTTACAACCTAGGAGATCTTCTATACATATTTTCCAAAAACCATAGCCTGCATCTGCAAAGTAGACAATACAAATCAATTAAGTTGATTAGCATGGATTAACTAAGTTGATGTTTAGTCCTTAGTTCTTATTACTATTTAGAGCATACAGTAATTAGGTAATTAACAATCACAAAAGAATGAACTAATACATTTGTTCCATGTAGTGAAATTAAAGTACATCAACTGGCTAATCAATCCTCAAAGGTGAGTCGGGGTATTCTGAAAGAACTGAAACAAATTGAATACTAATTAAATAAAATTCAAAAGCAGAATCATTTTTAATAACGATTAGAATATATAAAGTTACCTTCTTCAATTTCATCAATTTTCTGGACTTCCTCTAATATATCTTCAAGCTTGCATTCTTTAGAAGGTGATCGTAGCCATTGTTGAGTGCAAATAAGCTCTTCTACCGTTTTTGGAGATAAAGAACTTCGATAACTATCAAGAATTCGACCACCTGTACTAAAAGCTGACTCAGATGCAACAGTAGAAATAGGAATAGAAAGGATATCCCTAGCAATTTTCGCAACAATTGGGTATCTACAGGACGAAACTTTCCACCAACTCAAAATATTAAAATCATTGATCTTCACTACATCATCTTTCAAGTATATTTCCAGATCATATTTTTTTACAACAAATCCCTCTTTATTCATGTGTTTCTCCCACTGAGATTGCAACAAATCACTAGATTCACCCATCACACAATTATCATTTTCAATATTTTCGTTAGGATCTTCAGAGCAAGACAATTGTAGTGATTATATAAGAGATTCAAAACATCTCTCACATCTTGAGACTTTAATCTTCCCATCAAAGAGCCATATGCAATAGAAAGAATATACTCTACATATTCCATCTTGTATCTAGGATCCAACACAACATCAACCATCAGTAACATATTCATACTCTCAAACTTACCCAATATTTATCCATCTTGGATTTCATTCTTGTTGTCATATCAACCAAAATGAGATCATGTTTAGTATACTTGATAATATCATTTCAGAGATTGAAAAAATCATGAAAGAAAGAGTAAGAAGTAGAATATAAGCTGCCCGAAAATTTTAAAGTTGTCTGATAGAAAATATTAAGAAACTTCACAAAAGCTTTCACATTCTTCCAATCATCTGTTGATGGATTTTTTGTTGTTGTACTTATTTCTCGACATTGCT
>JAJOOR010087232.1:0-11673 GCA_036250505.1 Solanum acaule | reverse complement strand
TCGTTAAAAAGACTTTTGAACGAAAGAATTATCAATGCATGCAAAACACTATTCAAGAATTGCTTATTTACTATTCATACTTTGTTAATCGCTTATGGTTCCCACAACCCTAGTTGTGGAGTTTAGTTACCCATAATCATATGATCACAATTCATAGTTTTAGATGAAAGAATTATGAACTTACGTAATTGAGAAAAATAAACCCAGAAATTCAACTTGAATTGCAAACCAAATCTTCAAAACTAACTCTTGGAAATCAAGAATTGCTAGGGTTGCAAAAATTAATTCCCAAGTCACAAAGTAAAACAAAAGCAATAAAGTCTAACCCTAAAAAACGAGGTTTACATGCCCTATTTATAGAAAACAAATCCTAAGTTAAAAGGGAAACAAATTAAGGAAAGTTTGTTCAGGCACGCGTCTTCATTCCATGAGATTGACTCACAGACCGTCAATGGATCTACGGTCCGTGAGTCCCTTCCGTCAGCCAGGACTTAGAAAAATATTTCAGTTTCCAAAAATCAGCTTCTCTGAAGCAAACGACGGAACTGCAGTACGGACCGTAGATCGATCTATGGTCCGTCAATCCCCCTCCGTAGCTCCACACTTGGAGTCTTCAAAAATCAGGTATTAGAACCCTCGCAGTATCAATCTACGGATCAACAGTACGGTCCGTAGATCAATCTACGGACCATCAATGGCCACCGTGGTTCCACACTTGGTCAGATTTCCCTGATTTGCCTTGCCTGCTAATCTACGGCCATCACCCACGGACCGTCAATGGACCTACGGTCCGTAGATAATCTTCGTCAATGCCTTTTTTCTGCATTTCTTTCAGCCGTCTCTATACTTTTGCGCCTGAACATCTTTCCTGCAAAATATGATAAAAACACATAAAAACCAATACAAAAAGGCCCTAGACACACACAACTTGTAAGTGAAATGTATTAGAAATACTGTAAACTCACGGTATATCAACAGGCAAAATCAAAGCCAACTTTACAAGCAAATAAACAAGAGACCAAGTTTGATCCAATTTTGTTTGTGCCATCATCGTAGCAAGATCTTTAATCCCCTTCAAGTTGAGAAACTTGCTAGCACACTCTCGAGCATAGACAATGAAACTATCAAGCTGATAACTGAGATCTCGAAGTTCATTATCACCAAACTCACTTTTATAATATTCGGCCAACTCCATTTTTCTGCTCTTACTAAAATTAGCAAATGAATCAACCGGATTCAAACTAGCCATACCAAGGAGTAAGTCACTAGTCTAACTAAAATAGAGGAATCACATCCCTTTCACATTTAACAATAAGAAAATCACACATTCAGAATAAAAAGAGGACTTATGCCTCAAATCACATATTCATAGAAATAAGAGGAGTCACACCCCTTTCACATTAAAATAAAGGGAATCACACCCTTCAAAATTGATAATATAATATAAAATACATTCCTTACAAGTTACATCCGCAAAGTATGTAAGTTTGAGATAATCAATTCTTTAGCTATTGATGATTTCCTATTATAAGTAATGACAAGATTATTTTATATGGAAACTCTAAAATTGAAGTGATATATATATTATCTTGTTAGTTTGTTTATTAAAAAGAGAAATCATAAACTAAAATTACCTTAAACTTTGACAATGATGATTTCTTTAGATTCTTGACTTGAAGTTGGAGACTTGAAGCTTCTTCTTTGTGTGGAAAATAAAAAACAAATTTGAAGAGAGAAGAAAGATATTGTTGGAACTTGGAAAGTGGGTGAGAAGAAATTTTTTGAAGTCTTTCACTTTTATAATTTTGATAATTTAGTTTTTTTTTTTTTTTTTTTAATGAAAAACGTGTTTTTAGTTAATAAAAAATAAATTGAAGCGAATTGAGGCTACCTAGGATCGAACCTGCAACCTTTGTGTTGAAATCTTGCAATCGTACCAGTGAACCATCTAGCCATCTTGAGAATGGGTTCCATAAGTTTTAATTTAATATATTCTTTAATAATTATAGAAGTAATATATAGAGTTTAGTCGGATGCCCACGGGTTCCGGTGACCCAAAATTTATACATAAATTCGCCCCTGGCTTCTACTCTTCCTTCCGCATGGTGGAGTTGTGTCTTTTATTTATTTTGTTCAGATGTACTCTTAGTAACTCTTGTACCTGCTTAGACTAGATCCATGGGAGTAGTTAAATTACTTTGCAAGCGTATATTATTTATAAAATCATGTTATTGTAATTACATCTGTTTTCTTTAAATTTTTCGCATGTTAAACTTTTGGGATATGAGGGTTCTCGGGTTCTCCTACTTAGGTGTTAGAGTGGATGCCCGCACGACCCGGTGGATTGGGTCGTGATACAATGAAAGGGATTTAATCACTATTTACCAATTCAACACCTTTTCTTCATTCAAGAATGATGTAGTACATTTTTTTTTTGTTTTAAAAACAAATTTGTGTATTTAAATAGACTGTCCAAAAATATTTATATATTTTCTAGCAAAACACTGTAAGGAAGGGATCGGGTGGGGAGTGGGACTGTCAAGAGGTGGAATGTCACTTGTTCTTGATTCTGCTGGTGACTGGAGGCAGGGTTTTTGTGCCCAAGACAGACGAGTCAATTAGATTAATTTTTGAGAAGGCCCATTGTTCACGATATTTCATTCACCCCGGAGCGGCGAAGATGTTTAGTCAGAATAACTTGTGGTATGATCAATATACTTGTGTGATTAATTGATATTAGATGAATTTGATAACCTGTAAAATCAAGTTGTCATAGGATCAATATCTGATTACTTCAAGTCATTGTATTACTTGGAGACCACGTACACTTGCATATGTGTTTTGAAATAAATAACTATATACTTTGTTGTATGTTATTAATAACAGAAAACAAATTACATAAGGACACTTTCACGATACGATATTGATCGGGATGCCTTTTGAATGTTCACTTGGTTGGCATGACAATAGCTCGAATTTTCATACTTTCCTCTCCACCTGTTAATTATTAGATCAAATGCAAGATTAATGACTAATTAAATAATAATATTGCAAAATCTATTATTGGATAAAATGCAACTGATATATGACTTCATTTGTACCTGTATTCCTCTTCTTCTTGTATAGGAATTTGAAGTTCCAAGTCATGATCTTCAAATGGCTTGAAGATTACGTCAAGTTGGTCATCATGCACTTTGTCAAGAGTTAGGTTCCACTATGAATGAAAATAAATATTTTAATGAACACATTAACATATCATTATTCAATATTGAGAAATATTATGTATTTAATACTTAAAAGAAAAAAAACTTAATACATAAACTTGCCTTTTAACATGACCTCATTTCAAATCAATTTCCTTTAATTTTGAGTATGCATAAGTATATACTTTAGCTTATATAAAATTGAACATATAAGTTGATGGACATATATGTCAACTGAGGCCAAATATGCAAAGAAAAAAAGGTGCATACCTTTGGAGACTTATCCTTGTCAATTATGCGAGTCCTTATGCCCTTTATAAATAAAAAAAAATCAACAATATTTCTTTAGATTTAAAATGAAAAATCTCAAATTGTGCACTTCTACATATATACACAAGAATGTGTATACTCAAAAAGAATTTCAAACTTTACCTCATAGAAATCACCAGATATTATGGTTCGTTGTATATACATTGAAATTCTGAATTCTCTCCTCAAACATTCAGATATAGTTTGTGTTCTTCCTTCTCGTATCTAAAAAAAAAATTAGGAAGAAAATAAGATATTTTCCTCGTAAAATAAATATAGTTTTGAGCGCTTAATAAAGTATTTATTACCGATCTTAATGTTATTTTTAGTGCTGTTGGAGATGCTTTCTTTAGGCTTTTAAGCACTGGCATAATCCAATCATTTCCTTTTCTGTTTGCCTCAGCTTCCTGAAAAGTTTAGTATACAATTTTTTTTTGAATATTTTAAACTTAGTATGCAATGATATTGGTACAAATAAATTAAATGAATTAGAGAAAAAGGAGTAGCTCCTAATAGAAAAAGTAATTCTTACAAATGACTCAATAATTTCCTCCACATAATCCTTGGAGAAACACTCATTGATTACTGACAACCTACACGTAAATTGGAAAAATAAAAATGTTACTCTTAATAATAATATTTCATTTCAAAGCAAAAGCTCAAAATAATAATTTAATTATATGATACATTACTTGTTCAAGACACTTCTTTCATCAATTGTAATATTTGTGGAAAATTCATTGATGACACTTCTAATAGTATCCTCATCACCACTTTTTAAGCGCAGCAAACGCTTCTCTAGCTGAAATAATTTCTGACATTTGAAATTATTTTTTTATAAGAAAAAGAGATATTTTGTGGCAATAATTTGTTTAAGTGACAATATCATATTTAGCAGCAATTCATGAGTCATTGTATCTAGAGTTGCTAATATACTCATATTATATTATTGTCGCTACATATAAAAATTCATTATTTGTTGTATTGTATGGTGAATTTCTGAAGAAAAGAATAAGCTTAGAGATGAAGCTTGGACTGACCTGTGAAGGAACAAAATGAGTGGCTAGTCCAGCAGCAACCACTTCTTTACCCCTTAGTTTTTCTCCTGTTAAGCCCAAGTATTCCCCTACAAACATGTAATTAATTAACATATTTTTCAGTATAGATTTTTGGAGAGGTTCTATTTTACATGCATCATATTATTTGGTATAAATATATGAGGTAGGAGTCAAGTCTAACCTTCATCACAAAGGTGACTTTAGATTAAAAAAAATAGTCTTAGGAAAAATTACATTTTCCTTCATCTAGCGCTTACCAAGTCGACCTGGAAGACGTGGAAGCATGTTTGAGAACCCACAGTCTGGGTGGAACCCTATATTTGTTTCAGGAGTGGAACTAAAGTGCAAAGTTCGACCAACAGTACAAAAAAGTTAGATGCGTAAATATCGACTTAATTTGTACAATCAAGTAATTTATAAGATAATTATACGTAAGTCTCTTTATGATACGTATTAATTGATACTGACCGCTTTCTCAGTGACCACAGAGAATTTCATTGGAACCATCAAGGATGCACCCCCACCCACTGACATTCCATGTACAAGAGCAATATGTGGTTTCTTGTAAATATGAATGTGGTAGCAAAGCCAATACATTCTATAAACACCTTCAAGGCAAGAATCCCCTTCAAATAATACACATGTATACTCATGAGTTTAAGTGGACATATAGCAATTAATTAATAATTCAATAATTCTAACATATACAGTAACAAATGAAAAAAATAAAGGGAAAATTTAGAACTAGTTACTTGTGTTTCGTCCCTCATAGAACATATGCAAGTCCCCACCAGCAGAAAAAGTACGACCAGCTCCCTATATATATGTGCAAATGAATGAGAATTAAATAGGGAAATTTAACAATATAATTAATTTTTTTTGATCAAAGTAAGCCATTATTAAAATTAATTTACCAAAATAATACGTTTTTTTGAAATTTTACAAAACTAGTATAAACGTAGTTCACAGCAACGTTTTAGGTTATATTTTATTCAAAAAAATTCAATAACAAAAAGACAAAAATCTGACAGATTAAACAGACAATAAAACGTTATTGTCAATAACGTTTTATAGTTTGTTATTCTGAGGCACGTTTTATAGCTAAAACGTGACTCAGAGTAACGTTTCTTTGGAATGACTGAAAATTGAAATTCAATCTTGTACATGCCTCATTCATTATTCAAATTTCCACTATTAAAATGAATATTTATATATATTCACTTCATACCCAATGTAATCCCATAAGTGGTGTCTGGGAAGGATAAAGTAAACAAAGACAAGCATTTGAGGAAAATTCTCCACCTTCTGAAACGTTTTCACTTGATAGAAATTGGTAAAAAAAACTTTCAATTTAAGTTCATACAATCCATTAGAACAACATCATTGCAAGGTTCAACCTCAGAAGGAAGATGACCATGCAAAGACCATCGAACGAAGGAAACTGCTAAATTACAGAGTACGAAATGCAAAATAGTAGCTACTACAGATGCTAAAGCGAAACAACTGTAAACGAGACATGGAGATCCAGCAGCAAATTTCTGATTTGTTCTTAATTAGCCAAAATATATCAATTCATTTTAATAGTGGAAATTTGAATAATGAATGAGGCATGTACAAGATTGAATTTCAATTTTCAGCCATTCCAGAGAAACGTTAATGCGAGTCACGTTTTAGATGTAAAATGTGCTTCAGAGTAACGAATTATAAAACGTTTCTGACAAAAACGTTTTATATTTGTTTACACTGTCAGATTTTTGTCTTTTTGTTATTGATTTTTTTTGAATAAAATATAACCTAAAATGTTACTGAGAACTACGTTTATTCTAGTTTTGTAAAATTTCAAAAAAACATACTATTTTGGTGAATTGATTTTAATAATGGCCTACTTTGGTCAAAAGTTCTATAATTAAGGTAACTAGGCAAAAACAAAAGGTATAATACATAAAAATATTGGAGACACATACGTATACGTATGCACAAACAGACATTTAAAGTTGTATATAATTGAACAAGTTGACACACACATCCTATATGACAATTTGCATTCTATATGGTGTCCTACATGTATTATGCCACCCAAGACTTGTGCACTTCTAAAATTGAAGGACATAAATGCCAGCTAATACCAAATTAAAAGGTACATTTATGTATCATGTTATAACAAAATAGATAGTTCTTATTAGTCCTTACCTTGATAATTACAAAATCAGCATTATCATCTTTCTCATATTTCTCAAAGTTCTGCCCGAGCGTTAATGCCTACAATATAAAGTAAATTTTATAATTAAGTGAACATGCAATAGCCATTTAATAACTATACATATATTTTTATCATATAGTATAAATATATATACCACTTCGCGTGATAAATGATTTAAATGGTTAGGCCGATTCAATGTGAGCATTCTGGCGCGGCCGATTTCCTCAGGGACAACAACCTAAGGAGAACCAAAAAATATATTAAGTTACATTTATCAGACCGAAGATCGATACATATATTGTAACGTAGAATATTTCTGACATTAATAAGATGTTTTCGTAACGTTGAATTTTTAACTTGAAATTACCTCTCTATTTTGTCGCGGTACTTGTTGAGGCATTGGAAACATTGTGCTGCTACTGGGAATATATATTATTGCCATAGTAGTACTAGAGAAAACGAACAAGTAATTAATAATTCTAATTAAAATTCACGTTAACAAATAATTGAGTGATTAATTTCTCAAATTTTATTTCTGATAGTGTGGAAAATATGAAATAATAAGTTGTTGCTCTAAACTTGGTATCTATAAATTTGTGTATGGGAAAGGGACTTTATATATTGTTACACGTGAACAATTGCTAATAAAAATATATTTTCCCTCACTCTCTCTCTAATGTGAAAAAATCATTGTAATAGTATTAAACTTAATGAAATCTATTAATTTAACTCCAGTTTCATTATAATTATTGAAAAAAAATAGCCATAGAATCCTTGATAAGTTAATGATCTCAAATGTCAACTAAACTTTACGTGAATGCAACAAATGATCAAATCCTATTAAAAATAGAGAGAAAAAAGTTGACTAAAGTAATTGGGAATGAAAAGGCAGGGATGGGGTGTTCGGGGGTGGGATGGTCAAGAGGTGGGGATTGATATTGTGAGAAGGAGAAAATGAATTTGAAATATGACTTATAAACTTGTTGGACGCAATTGTGGGGGAGACGAGCGAGATTCATATGTATCTCAGATACATGTGAATCACATTCGAATTCATACCTCATTTTCGGAATTGGATTTTTGAATTGAGTTGACCCATTTTACAAAATGTATGAGTTGGGTGTTGTTAATTCTGGAATCTTATTATAATTACGTGATAGTATTAGATTGTGTGGCTTTGGAAATTGTTCGAAAAGGGAAGACTCAAGTCTTGGATTGACTTTTGATTGAACTTGAAGCAAGTGATCTTCTAAACCTTGTAAAACTTGTAGAATCTTGTATTTCCATTCATTGTGTGTGTTGGGGAGTAATGAAAATGAGGTGATGAGTTCAATTATTCCACTTGATTAATCTTAATGAATGAAAATAGGATTATTAAAAAAGGCAGAGTGTTGATTATAATGCTTTGTTAATTGCCTTGTTATGGACCTGTCACGATCCAAAAATGGACGTGATGACACTTGTCTTTTCCCACCAAGACAAGTCAGCGTCAGCCCAACGAAAACGAAAGAAAATCGGAAATATAAAGCAAGAACAAGACAAAAGCGGAAAACTTATTCTTTCTAAACAATATCCCAAAACCTGATTGTCATGTGTAAAAGCCACTAATAAAAATACCGAATTCGAAAGATAAATACACTAATAACGTAAAAAATATCATTAAAATATTGCTGATAATTAAAATAGTCCTTCATCAAGCTATTAAATTTCTTAACGTGTGTTGCTGCACCAATTTTGGATAAAATAAGGTATGTTGAGGCAATTAACAATTTCGATTCAAATCTCCTCAAGTTTGAAGAAATCTTAGCTAATTTCTAATGAAAGGGATTTAATCACTATTTACCAATTCAACACCTTTTCTTCATTCAAGAATAACGTGGCACATTTTTTTTGTTTTAAAAATAAATTTGTGTATTTAAATAGATTGTCCAAGAATATTTATATATTATCTAGTGAAACACTGTAGGGAAGGGATCGGGTGGGGAGTGGGATGGTCAAGAGGTAAAATGTCACTTATGAAACTTGTTTTCATTATTTTCAATAGAAAATCTATTTTCCTCATTTTAAGAAATTCAAGCCAATTGGCATATAATTAATGTGGGGTGTTCAATGACATCATGGCCAAGCCACCTTAGGCAAAGGATGGTCTGGTGCACACTCTTCGTCCGAAAAATTATATGAGGTAAAAGATTAAATGTTAATTATCATAAATGTATATTTTATTTTGCACTTCATTCATTAAATTAATAACTCCGCCCATGAATGACATATAATGTGTGATAAGTCACATCATATTTGGTCTGCAAAATATACAACTTCTATTTTTTTTAGTTAAGCAGTGATTAGTTGAATGTTTTTAAGTGTAAATAAATATCATCAAGATATTGCTGATTATTACACTAGTCCTCCTATCAAACTACACAACAATGGTGAGCATCTAATCAAAGAACAACAGAGAAGCCATAATTGGCAATTGAGAGGAGCAGTTTACAGAGTCGGAATTTTGAGAAAATGTAAACTCGCACTTTATGTGATTGATACAAGTATTTATACACAAAAATGTAATGTTGACAGCTGTATCCAACTAAGCAAAAGTAGAAGATAAGAGAAGAAAATATCCTAACTAACTTTCTGATTCCCTAACCAACTTGATGTGACAGCCTAACTAACCGTCTAACTAATTAACTAGCTAACGGTAATTAACACTAGTTGCAACTAATTAAAATACATAATTAGATTGTTAATAACCCTCCTCAAGTTGGTAGTGATGGTCTCACAACCAACTTGCTAAGGACTGCTGAATGTTTGACACCAGTAAGGGCCTTTGTAAGGATGTCTGCTAGCTGCTCAGTAGTGGAAATGTGATGAATAGAGATGAGCCCCTCCTGAAGTTTATTGCGTACAAAATGACAATCAACTTTGATGTGTTTGGTCTTTTCATGGAAGACATGGTTGTGAGCTATATGAATAGCGGATTGGCTATCACAAAAGACAGGGATTGGAGAAGGATCAGATATAGTCAACCAGTAATCAACCTGTGAAGCCAAACCAATTCACCTACAACTTTTCTGAGGGATCTGTATTCTGCTTCTGCAGAGGATAGTGAGATGGTCTCTTGTTTCTTTGATTTCCAGTTGATTGGGCTATTTCAAGTAGAACCAAGTAGCCACTGACTGATCTTCGAGTCTGGGCAGGATGCCCAGTCTGAGTCACAGTATGCCTTAATTGAGCAATCAGGATCTCTGGCTAGATGAAGACCCAAGGTTGGATCTTGTTTCAAGTATCTAAGAAGATGGAAGGCTGCCTGTAGGTGTGGAGTTCTGGGGTCCTGCATGAATTGGCTCAAATGTTGAACACTAAGGCTATGTCCAATCTAGTGTTGGAAAGAAAATTCAATTTTCCCACTAGTTTTCTATAATATGTGGGATCAGGAAGTGGAGTTTCCTTTCTGGCTCTGAGCTTGACAGTTGGATCAAGAGGAGAAGAAAGTGAGCTATAATTGAAACAGTCATATTCCTTTAATAGATCTAGTACAAATTTCCTTTGAGAGACAAGAACCCCTCCTGGTATGTCAAGTATTTCTAACCCCAGAAAGTAATGTAATCGACCAAGATCTTTGATCTTAAATGTACTATCCAGGTAGGCCTTTAGATGTGTGATTTCAGTTGTGAAAATAGCAGTGCTGGCAGCTTCCGCCCAGAACCTTTTTGGTAGATGTTTCTTATGTAGCATGCACCTAGTCATCTCCATTATAGTTCTGTTTTTCCTCTCACTAACTCCATTTTGTTGTGGAGTATAAGGGATTGTTAGCTGATGTTCTATACCAGCTTTGTCACAGAGTAATTTGAACTGATTTGAAGTGTACTCCTACCCATTATCAGACCTTAAAGTCTGAATTTTGCAGCCACTTTGATTTTCCACTTTTGCCTTAAAATTCCAAAACACATCAGCTACCTCAGACTTGAATTTAAGAAAAAAATCTAGGTCAGTCTTGTTAGATCATCAATAAATACAATGTAGTAAAGACTACCATTTAAAGATGGTGTTCTATGAGGTCCACACAGGTCTGTATGAATGAGCTGAAGCTTTTTTGATGCTCTCCAAGTTTTTTTGGGAAAGGGAAGCCTGTTCATCTTTCCAAGTAAACAAGCTTGGCAATCTGTCCACCGATTCTGCAATCTTGGTAGATCATTCATAAGTTCCTTTCTTTGCAGGAACATCATACCTTGATGATGAAAATGACCCATTCTTTTATGCCAAACTTCTGTAGAGTTGTCTGTCATAAGAAAAACTGTTTGCTCTTGTTCCAAAGGATTGAGCGGGAAACACCTCCCCTCCATTTTGACCTTTAATATCTCATCGCCTGATGGATCTTCTATCACACAAGTTTTGTTTTTGAAGAACAGATTGAATCCATTCTCCATTAATTGACCAACACTGAGAAGGTTTCTATCAAGGTCTGGAACATACAAAACATTTGCGATAAGCTTAGTTCTAGAGCCACTGGTAATGGCTATGGCGCCCTTGCCTTTCACAGCAAGACACTCACCATTTCCAATTCTAACTTTCTTTGTCTCAGTGTTCCACAATTCTTTGAACAACATCTTATCAGATGTCATGTGGTTAGAGCAACCACTATCAATTAACCAACTTTCACTTGAATCTAGGCTTGTGAAACAAGTTGCAACAAAAAGGTGATCTTCTTCTCGATCAGCAACTTGAGCTTCAACTTCGGGCTGCTGAATTTTGGCTTTACAGATTACAGCTTCATGACCCTGTTGATTGCACTTGCTGCATTTTGCATCAGGTCTCCTCCAACATTTGAAAGGAGGGTGACCTTTTTTTTCACAATGCCGACAAGGAGGATAGCTAGCCTTCTTGCTTTTAGCAAAATTCTCACTAT
>JAJOOR010087230.1:0-12992 GCA_036250505.1 Solanum acaule | reverse complement strand
TAATAAAGCTTAATGTTTTTAATGATTTGCTAAGTTTGGCAGATTTGACCAAATAGTGTATCTACGCGATAACACGGTTAGAAATCACCTATGTGAGTGTGAAGTGTAAGCCGTTTCAAAGAGGATGATTGTCAAAAGCCCATCTCTCTATACACTTATGAAACCAGGAGGTGTTCATGGCTGAAACGAACACAACCGTAAGAACCATAAACGGTAAAGGGTTAATTGTGTGACATATGGTTGTCTAGGTATACACCAAAGCTTGACGGTTCAAAGATATCGCATCTATCGATTGACTGAGTATATCCGACATATGTTCACTACGGAAAGTCCAAGGGGAAACCTACTTATCCAGATGCAATTAATTGTTGCTTGTAAAGTACACATATTTGTCCGTTTCTTTGTCTTGGAGTCATTCCCCATTCATGCGGGGGATTGTTGGGTTTTTAAAAGGTGTGCATGAAAAATGAAGAGTTGCGACTTTTATGAAGAGTTGTGACTTTGATGAAAAATTGCGACTTTTATGAAGAGTTGTGACTTTTATGAAATGTTGTGACTTTTATGAAAGGTGGTGACCTTTCCGAAAGATTGTGACTTTTCCAAAGGTTTGTGACCTTTCCGGTAAGGCACAATAAGAACATTTTCACACTACCCTTTGTTTTCTATAAATTGAGGGATTTCCTCTCATTTTAATAACAATTTTCTGAACTTCTTCTTCTACCACTAAATCTAGTATTCTAAGTGTACTTTACTGTCGTTGAGTGGCTCGCTGACACCAGCGTTTTGGGTATCAATACACTGGTGATTGAGATCATTCTATCCTAGGAGGACATATTCCAAATCAAACCTCGGATACTAGAAGGGAATAACTTCCTTAAGGGGACATTGTGCATTCAATGGGCTTGATCTTCTTTTTGTTTTTCCAGATTCTGTTTTGTTCTAAGTATCTTAGGAATACAAGACGAACAACAGGATTAACAACTTCACATTATAAAGAGCGTCAAAACCTAAAATAAGAACTATAATCCTCTTAATTTCTCTTTGTGTTGTTGCACTTGTATAGTTCTTTCCATGTTAGTTGTCATTATTTTTATTTTATGACCAATCTGTAAAGTTACATTATTATCCGATCTGTGTATAATTTATCATTTTAAGATAATTTTACTTGTGAAACTATATTAACTGTATTATTATTTTGTTTTTGGCTCCCCGTGCAAATAGAGATAAAATGTGTTTTTTCATCAGTTTCACTTATAAAAATTATACTGAAGATATTATTTGTTGGACCAGTAATCTCTTTTTTAAAATGTGTGTTTAAATCTCAGCCAATGCTAGAAATTATTTAATATTCAGGTGTAAATTTATATAAATTATGGAAATCATTTTCATCAGTTTCACTTATAAATTATACTAAAGATATTATTTGTTGGACTAATAACCACTTTTAAGATGATCTTGGCCAATGTTTGAAATTTTTTTAAAGGTATATTATTCTAAAATCTAAAGTTTGGTTTTGCAATTCAAATTGTGTCCTTGATTTGAATATCATAGTTTAAATTTCATTTTTTGTATTCTTTAAGTTTAAAATATGTATTCAAACTTCAATTGTTCCTATAATTGAGAATAAGGTCATGAAATTATACTGAAAATCATGCTTGATTATGGCGTAAAAATCCTCGTTAAAGTGGTATTAGAAATTATAAGAAAATTATATTTAAAATAAATAAATAAAAAAGTAAGAAAATTACATAGAAAAGAGAGGTAGAAAATGTGTGAAACAAGTAAGTATAATTTATTTATTTTTAAAAAATAATACAATCATTTAGCTATTACTACTATTTTCCTCGAACAATGGCTTCTTCTCTCTTAATTGACATCCATTTAACTCATCGACATCATTTAACTATATTTTTTATCTTATACCTTACTAAAAAACGATAAATAAATCAAATCATATTGTTCGTTAGCAACTTAGCATTATTATTTTCTAATTAACGACAAAATTATCCTTGGCAACATTATTATAGTTTTTGCTACTTGCAACAATAAATATTTTCGGTTAAGAAGTATTTATCTATCACTTTCTATAGTGCTGGCAATTCATGTTACACGTTATATAAGGTTGATACTTCTTTTATTTTAATATGGTGTCATGTTTTGATTTGATACGAATTTTAAAACAGTAAAAATAAATAAATTATATTTCATAATTTTAAATTTAAGATACATAAAATATATTAAAATATCATTTTATTAATTTTATGGTGTTAAACATGTTATGTGTAAAATTAAAATTAAAAAATTATAAAAACAAATTACATTATTTTTTAAACAGACTAGTAGATCCGAAAATGAGAGAGAAGACGTTGTCGCCTTCATCAATAATGGATCGTTCGATGCACAAATTTAAATTATATTGAAATCATAATTTCTAAATTGATTTATTTAATTTGAAAAATAGATAAAATAATTATAAGTTGGATGGACTAAAATGAAATATCTCACAATCAAATATATTATAAATTTTATTTCAAATTTAATTTTGAAATACTTCACTTATCCCACATACCAAACCACCTCTACGCCGTTGATATCAACAAAGGAGTTGATATTCTTTTATGCACATATAGATATTCTTTTTAAGTCTTGATTTGAGAAACTATTGCCATTTTCATAATATAATATTTTATAGTCTATTAAATATTTTTGGATTAGTTTTATTCCTTAATTATTAACAACCTTTAAAATATTTCTTTATTTGATTAACTAAACTTAAATACATTTCTAATCTTGTAACATAAGAAAAATACACATTTAATTTCTTGTCAAATTTAAGGGTGTTTTCAATATTTTTCTCGACCTTTTATTAAAAGTCTTATACTCTTATAAAAGTTTGAGACTACTTGTTATTTCATGTTACATATCGAGGATATATCTAAGTTTATTTAATTAATTAAAAAAATATTTTTAAAACTGTCAACAATCCGAAAATAAAACTAATAATTTACGGACATTCTCAATACTTCTCTCTAAAATATAGTTTAAGTCTCTCTAATAATAGTTCTCCGGTCGTTGTTTGATCTTAAATTTTTTGAAGTTCAATCATTGTCATTTTTAAATATTTTATCTAGAGATGTCAAAAGGTAATAAGCTCGATTCAAACCGCTAGATGGATGAAAATAGGCTAAGTAATTTTCAAATTCATTCTAAATACGAGGTTATTAAAGTTAATTTTTTATATATATTTAATAATAATTTATTTTTATATATAAAAATTAGATGATCTATAACTATATAATAGCTATAAAAACTTTTAAGATACTTTAATTTTATATCCAATCAAACATATATTAACGAGAAAGTATCATATAAAATAAATTAAAAGAGTGAAAGACTCTAATTATCTCAAAATATAATGTATGAGAATGGATTTTTTTTTTCCGAATATATAATTATCTTTATTAAAAAACATTTTAATTTGATATAAATATTTTCAATGTAAATCAAATTCAATCGAATTTTAAAATAAATATCGGACATCAAATCAAAATAAATAGTACCGATAAATTGGTCTTTGTTGATAAAATTATACATCCGTCCACTTTTAATTGTCATAGTTCTTATTTTTTAGAATCAAACTATAAAAAAAAATTGGCTAACATTTTATGATGTATTTTTTCATTATATTGATATGCAAAAAATTACAATCTATAGTAATTTTCATATAGTTTTTTAATATTTAAATTTTTTGCTTAAAATATTAAATTAATATAATCTAATTTAATTTTAAAATTTAGTCAAATTGACTTTTGAAAAACGCAATGTAACAAATAAAAATGGACGGAAGAAGTAACACTTTTTGCTAGAGAAGCACCGACACGCATTATGCCAAAACATGCACAAAAATAATTGTACTGCACAGCAAGTAAGCCGTTCTTACCCACTCTCATTCCCAAGCGCGTCTTTCACACCTTTAAGGTATTCAAGTACCGACAATTTGTTACAAATGAAAACATGACTTATTTGATATTTTTGAATAATTAAGTGACTATTTAAGTAATAGACTTATGAATTCAACGTTGGAGTCAGAAATTTTACAAAGAGAGTCTAAAAATTAAATAACAAAAGCTCTTTCTAAAAAGGAGAAAAAAAACTAAACAACAAAAGATCTTTCTAAAAAATTTTAGAACAACAAAAGCTCTTTCTAAAAAGGAGAAAAAAAATTAAACAACAAAAGCTAAAAAATTGTTGCAAGTGAAATTTGAACACGCAAGTACTAACTCATTAAAAATATCTAAACAGACATTCAAGACATCTTAAACGAAATTTCTATTGAGTAGCGAGTAATAGCATCCACACATTCTAATAATTCAACAACGATATATAAACATCATTTTTAACTTGACTTCAATTGATATTTATGTCCTTCAATTTTGGGCATGAACAAGTAAGCACTTGAATATGTATAAAGTTAAACAAGTAAACACAACACATATCTTACGTAACATAATATAGATCAGTTTGAGTGTATTTCACACGAATTGTCACATATGATGCGTGTATTTATTTATTCAACTTTATACAAGTTAAAGTGTTTACTTATGTAAATAAAAATATCAGTTTAAACTAAATTAAATAAGACGTTTGTGTATTATGTCATCCAATAACTATTATATATATTGTAGAAGTGTGGGGTGGAAGTTCGGTTCTTCGGCTTCGGTTTGAACATTTTCCCTTGGAAGGGCCGTGGTAAGAAAAAAATTAAATTAAAAATGAGCCTTGGGCGGAGATGTGAGGCTTAGGCCTTTGGATTTATTTCAGAAATAACACCACTTTGCCGCTTGTAGCATTCTCATTTAAAATATAATCAGTTTTTAAAAGTTATTTAAATTTTAGTCAATTTTAAGTGCCGGTGAAACTCGAACTCAAGATGAATCTCCCCCACTACTCTTTGTATTTGATTTGGTATTGCTACCATATATGACTTCGAGAGTCATGATGATATTACTGATGAGGAACGTTTATTCCAATATTTTATTGAAATGCATGAACGTTTCATCTAAATATTTAAATCATTAGATAAAGTACATTTTATTTGCTTTTAACACATCAATTAGACTTAATTTGCACCATCCATAACATCAACTCTTGTGTCCATAGTCTCCATTTTTTCTTCTCTTTTTAGGTAAATTGTCTTTTTATACTTCAATAACATGAAAAGGACGAAAATGAAAGCAATACTAAAGTAAACACAAACACGTAATCTAACAATGAACATAATAAACTAAAGGGTGTTAATACCCAATGAACTATTTAATAATGAAATAGTTATGAGAATGAACCATTTAAGTTATAAAAATATATACAAAATGTATTGTAGTCTATACTTATATCATATCATACATATACTCGTAGATCCACGTGAAAGAATGAGGTGTACGTATATCAATTAACTTCAAAATATTTTTTTGATTAGTTTGTGTTGCGTGACATTGTTTCTGACTGATGTACTGCATGATCTTGGAGGTGCTTTTGTTGTCTTCAAATTATGGGTCCATCTTTGTATATACTTTACTATTCATATAATATACGTATTTATTACATAATAATTATACTAATACTTTAATCACGTTAATAAACTAGTTGATTGAAATATACGTATTTGTGTCGTTTCCTTATTATAAATTAATCTTCAAACAATATGATTCTGTCTTTTTTTTTTCTTTTAAAGGATGACTATATATTATGTCGGAATATAGGAAAAGAATTTTGGAAAATGGTGACGTTCTAAAAGTGACACTACTTTTCTTGTCAATTGGAAACCATTTATTTTATTTTTAACTTGATATAAAAAAAAAAGAGGTAGGTCAACAATGGTGATGCACAACAAAACACATTTTTTTTTGTTTTCATACTTAAATTTGTTTTATATGTACATATTTTTGGATCAACCATAATCACGTGGATTTTTTATTTTTTTTGGAATCGTTGTGATTTTTCTTAAAGAATTTGTGCATCGACTCAAAATTTTAAGATAATTGATCGAGTAATTTATGAGACTTATACAACTTAGGATGAATATGTATAACATTTTCTACTAATCTCCACTATTAAAGAAATGTCAAAAATTTATTAAAAAAATTGATCTCAAGGGTCGATCCTTTCAATTGACCTTAAATCGAAGGTCAAGAAGTCTTAATTAATAAAAAAGGATCATTTTATTATTATTATTATTTTAAAAAAGTAAATCTTTTTGTTGCTTGTTGGTTTAAGATTATGATTTTTGCCCAAAAAAAAAAAAACAAATCTCCAAAGATCAATTTTTGCATATATATTATTAAAAAAAGTCGATCTCAAGAGATCAATATGCATTTTTTCGAAAATTGGGATCACTATAATTTGACATACAAAAACATTTACCAAACAATATATAATCTTCTAGTTAACGTATGAGTATAAAACTTTAATTCTTATGTGGCATAGTGGCGTGTACAGACCCCAAGTGAACAAGGATAAAGCTAAGGGGTTAATGTGATATTTTTGAAACGGAAGTAATGCAATAAATAGAGAGAAATTAAAAACTATATGACAAAGTAGAATAATTGAAAATTATAATGAGGGCAAGATGAATATCATAGGGACACATTAATGAGCAAATTTATTCTCCTTTCTCCTTAAAGAGTTTAAATATAGTACTATGTGTAGACTATTATAAAATTATTTTGTTGCGTCTAGATGAATGTATATGTTCATTAATTATTGAACAAATTTATTCATCCATTAATCTTTAGCATCTATACATTGATCTGTATTAACATAATATTCTATGTGACGGTGGCAATGATGATGGGAAGACAAGGAGAAATGAGGAAGAAAAGGTGATTGACGATAGAGATAACAACAAAAAGAGAGAAAATATAAACACAAAACAATTAAAAGCACAAAATTAGAGAGAAGGATCAAAATTGTGCTCAGTCTATGAGGAAGGTTTGAATTCGATCTTCGTTTAAAAACTTAATCATTAACGGTAGAACATATGGCATGATCAGGTGCTAAACTTTCGTTTCTCAAAAGGCAAATTTAGCCTATTTTAATAACAAAGGATATATTTGACCTTAACTATCCTTAACTATTAGATACGTGATATCATCAAATGCTAAGTTTTTATCATTTGAAAATAAAGATAAAATTTACATATTTTAATAACAACAAGGATATATCTGATCTCAACTATTGATCGACGATAAAACTATTCTATTTCTCGAAGCTAAACGACAAATTTACTCTTTTACCCTTGAATTTAACATCTAGTTCTTTAATTTTAAGCAAAAAAAAAACCTTTTTAAAATAGTCACAATTACTTTATCAATAATTTCATTTCTAATGTGAAAAAAAAGAAGAGAAATTTAGTACAACGAAATATGCTATTAAAGGGATCTCCATATAAAGTTATCACACAAAACCTCATTTTGTTTTTTGAATAAACAAGGGATTCAATATTTGCTTTTGTAGGCTTAGAGAATTGAGAACCCAAAGCTCTATTATATATTATAATTATAAAAGAAAAAAAGAAAAAAAATCTAAAGATATAGATAGGGGTGACAAAATTAATCATGAAAATGTGACGAGCATAATTCATTTAAGTTTGAAAGAGTTAATGACTTATTCATTTATCTGTTAAACTAATATTAGTTGAATATATGGCTGAAATTGATTGATGAAATTTTTTATAAAAATATTTATAAACTTTTATTTGTGTGATATGTTATATATAAAGATAATAAATAAAAAATATTTTATTAAGTAATAAAGAAATCATGGTTAATAGCATTTTTCTCTCTCTTAATTATTGATAAATTCTAATTTTGATTTTGACAAAGCGTTAATAATGTTAATTTTGTATTGTATAAATAGACCTTTGTTAATTGTAATCTACATCTTTTTCAATCCAATCAATACAATCAGAAAAGATTTCTTCCTCTCAGTTCACTCTAACTTCATCAATGGAGTTTCTGCATATTCCACCATTTTAGGTATGTTTCATCTCTTCAATCATAGTTTCAACATGATATTAGAGCGGATGTAGATCTTCGTCGGCAATTTCCAGCTTTCGTCGGCATTTCCAGCAGCTTCGATCTTCTCTTCTTTCTGTTCTTCTTTGTTCATCATCGTCTTAAGTAAATAAAGCTCATCATGGTTGAGATCACTGGTCAAAGCTCCACTACAGTAGGAAGAAACACAATCGATGTAAGTAATCCCCTTTATATCCATCCATCTGATAATCCAAGTCTGATTTTAGTTCTAGTGAATTTTGAAGGAGTCGATTATCGATCATGGAGACGAAGTGTGATGAGATCCTTATCTGTGAAAAACAAGTTAGGTTTTTTTACTGGTGAACTTAAATGACTTGCCCTTAATTCACCTTAGTATCGTCAATGGGAGAGGTGTGATAATATGGTCACATTATGAATTCTTAATTCTCTTAGCAAGGATATTGCGGATAGTGTAGAATATGTTTGTGATGATGTAGAGTTGTGGAAAGAGTTGGAGAATCGCTATGATAAAACAAATGGGGCTAAAAATTTTAAGATTCAAAAGGAGATCAATGACCTCAATCATAGTGTACTTGATGTTACTGTATATTACACTAAGATGAAGAAACTCTGAGAGGAATTAAGTAATTTGAACATTAAGAATCAACGCAACTGTATATGTAATTGTGGGGGGAAAAGAGACTATGCATAAGGCAGAACAAGATATGAGGTTAATTCAATTCTTAATGGGACTGAATGAAGTTTACACTGTCATTAGAGGTAGTATACTAATGATGAATCCCCTACCATCTATGGCTTAGACCTTTGCCCTGTTAGTTCAAGAAAAGAAACAAAGAGAATTCAAGCCTCAAAGTCAGATGTTTGCTGAAGGAAGTTCAATGAACTCCTCTATGAATGCTAGCTCATCAGGTTCTTCAGGTGGACGGTCATTCAGAACAAACTACTCATCCAACAATCAATCTACAAACAGTAAATCTAGGCCTTTTTGTGATCATTGCAGGAGACCAGGGCACACTATTGATAAATGTTACAAGATACATGGTTACCCCAACCAGAACAGCAATGCTAATGGACAAGTTTTCAATCAGAACAGATACACCATTACTCATAATCAAAGGGCATCAGTTAACTACAATGCCCACAATCAGAACCACAGGTTTGCTAAGGGTAAATGAGTGGCAGCTAATTTTTTTGCAAATGATCCCAACACAGGAGTGACTGATGAATCTCCACACTCTTCACATCCAAATACTAATCTCACCAGTGAACAATATGGCCAACTTATCAGTCTGCTGTAGCATTTTCAGTTGGGGAAAACAGGAGATACAAACACTGATGAGCATATAACATGTGGAGCTGCAAACTTTGCAGGTATTGTAGCTTGTCATTTATCTGTTGATTTTAATAAACTCTAATGCGGTTGTCTTAAATCAAGGAATGGCTTATGGATACTGGATTCAGGAGCCACACACCATATGACCTTCACTAGAAACCACATTTCAAACATCACCATATTGCCATATCCTCTCCTAGTAAAATTAGCCAATGGATACAATGTTAAAGTAACTGAAGTTGGAAATGTGAGGCTTACTGACAGGATCACATTGTACAAAGTTCTTTTCATTCCTTCCTTCAAATACAATCTAGTCTCTATCAGTTCCTTAGCTTTACATCTCAAATGCATTGCTTCTTTTTTTGATTCATCTTGTGTCTTGCAGGGCCCTTCACTGAAGAGGCCTCTGGAGATTGGTAGAGCACAAGATGGATTATATTTTCTTTGTTCAGATTGTCTGCAAAAGAGCACTTCCATCCCTTCACAAATAAGTTCAGTTCAATCAGTTCAATGCCTTTCTTTTTATAACAATAAGATAGTTTCTCATTTTCAATGTTTTTCTTATGTTTGTAATTCCACCTCACATAGCAATTCTGATTCCTTTTTCAATGTAAGAAATCCATCTTTTCATTCTGTTTCAAATGTAATGAACACCATTCCAAGTAATGCACACAATGTTGTTTTTGATTCTCTATCTGATTTACATCATGAAAATTGCAATGATCTGCTATGGCATTACAGGCTTGGCCATGTGCCCTTTATAAAAATGAAAGGCATCTCATCCATTCCTGTGAAATTTTCCCCTAAGCAGCCTTTCATTTGCAACATATGCCCCATGGCTAGACAAACCAGACTACCCTTTTCACTTAAAACTCACACTACATCTAAACTGTTTGAATTACTTCATGTTGACTTGTGGGGACCTTACCATGTACCTACCCATGACAATTTTGAATACTTCATTACCCTAGTTGATGACTTTAGTAGATGTACTTGGACACATCTACTGAGTTGTAAAAGCAATGCCTTACACATCTTAAAATCTTTTGTCAATATGGTTGAAAACCAGTTCAACACCAATATTCAAACCATAATATCAGACAAAGGTCTTGAATTTGTAAACTAAGAATCTATCATGTACTTTCAGTCCAAGGGAATACTTCACCAAAAATCATACCCTTACACACCACAACAAAATGGTGTAGTTGAAAGAAAGCACAAATACCTTTTTATAAACAGCTAGGGCACTCTTATTTCAATCAAAGTTGCCAATCAAATATTGGGGTGAGTGTATACTCACAATAACATACATAATCAACAGACTTCCATCTACTCTACTCCAAAACAAATGTCCATTCACCATACTGTATAACCAAGAACCTCAATACTCTCACATGAGGAGTTTTAGATGCTTGTGTTTTCCTACCACTCCTAAACATCACAGAACCAAATTTGAGCCAAGAGCAACACCATATGTATTCATAGGATATCATTTTGGTACCAAAGGATACAAGGTCCTCAATCTGGTCAACAAGAAAATTCATATCTCTAGAGATGTTGTATTTCATGAAACAGTTTTTCCCTTCACCACTTTCTCTAGCCTTTCTATGAGTCATTCTCCTTCCAGTCCAACCTTAGATTCTGATTGTTTTGCCCATACTGACCCTGAGTCTATTCATTCTTTTTCTCCCTCATTCTCATTCTCCTACTCATCTCCTTTCTGAAACTGGACAATGTGATTCTGGACATACATCATCTACACCTTCATCTGCATCACCAAACTTATTATCTACTCCATCTAAGATCAATCCACCTACCAGAAAATCCACTAGAACTCATAAAGCCCCAACTTACCTCAAAGACTACCTTTGCACTGGTCACCAACCTACACAAGCTTCAACATCCTTACATGCCTCTTTTTCTCATCACCATCATATTGCTTCTGAAACCTTGTATCCTGATAGTTAATCTCTTCTGCTGAGTGTGCCACATGATTGTGAACCATCGTCATATGATGAGGCAACTATGGACCCTACATTGCAAGAGGCTATGACACAAGAGTTAACTGCTATTTATGATAATAACACTTGGGACCTTGTGCCTCTCCCTGTTGGTAAGAAGGCTATTGTGTGTAGGTGGGTATACAAGATCAAGCATAGAGCAGATGAGAGTATAGAAAGGTACAAAGTTAGGCTAGTTGTGAAAGGCTACATACAACATTATGAAATAGACTATATAGAAACATTTTCTCCTGTTATTAAAATGACAACTGTGAGGGCACTAGTTGCTACTGATGTAAAGAAACACTGGAACATGTATCAGTTGGATGTTAATAATGCTTTTCTTCATGGAGAATTGCATGAAGAAGTTTACATGGACATTCCACATGGACTAGATATTCACAGCAAGGGATTGGTATGCAAACTCAACAAATCTCTATATGGCCTGAAACAGGCAAGTAGGCAATGGTATGCCAAACTTTCAGATGCCTTAAAGTCCAGAGGGTACACTCATTCCCTTAATGATTATTCTTTATTCTACAGGAAACAAGGTCCCTCCATTGTGTTTATAGTTGTGTATGTAGATGATATTCTTCTCACTGGAACTGATTCTGAGGAGATTGCTCAATTGAAAAGTTTCCTCCAGAACCAGATCAAAATTAAGGACCTGGGGAAGCTGCATTATTTCTTGGGATTAGAAATTCTTTATACTAAAGCTAGGATACTCATATCACAAAGGCAGTTTGCTCTTGATCTTCTTAAAGATTACCATTGCTTACAATACTCCAGTGTTACTTCTCCTCTTGATACACTAGTTAAACTAAGAGCTAATGAGGGTAAGCCTATATCAGATCCTAGTTCTTACAGAAAGCTGGTTAGGAAATTAAACTTTCTCACCAATACTAAATTAGATATTGCATATGGAGTGCAACATCTTAGTTAGTGTATGCAGGACCCTAGAGAACCCCAGACAGCACATCACATGCTCAGGTACCTTAATAAGGATCCAACACTGGGCTTGCTTATGTCTTCCACTTATGATTACAAAATTCAAGCTTTTTGCGACTCTGACTGGGCTGCATGCCCTAATTCAAGAAAGTCTGTTACAGGTTATATTGTGTTGTTGGGATCAAGTCCTATAAGTTGGAAGTCTAAGAAGCAAGAAACTATCTCACTTTCCTCAGCTGAAGCTGAGTACAGGTCCATTAGGAAGGTAGTTGGGGAACTGGTTTGGTTGAGCAGATTGTTTGAAGAGCTTACTATACCATATACTGGTCCATTTCCCGTACATTGTGTAGTCGCCCTGCAAATTGCCAAGAATCCTGTCTTTCACGAGAGAACCAAACACATTGAAATTGACTGCCATTTTGTGCGAGCCAAACTTCAAGAAAGTTTAATTTCCTTGCATCATATTGGGACTGGGGATGAACTAGCAGACATTCTCACCAAGGCGCTCACCGGAGTCAAACCTTCTGCAGTTTTAAACAAGTTGGCTGTGTTAATCTCACCTCCAACTTGAGGGGGGGGGGGGGGTGTTGAGATATTTATTGTACACGTCAACTTTCAATTAGTTAGGATTACAGTTAGTTAGTTAGCTCATAGATT